>OU452235.1:486430-759944 GCA_911728455.2 Marthasterias glacialis | reverse complement strand
CCTTAGACAGCTTCGTAGTCTTCTTAGTATTTCAATGTCATGAAAAAAAATGAATTCGGCATTGGAGATGAAGAATTTATACGGAATAATTGTCAGTGGTAACATTTTAAACTATTAGTCAGTTTACTTGAAGAGAATAAAAAGCAAAGAATCCTCCTTTTCAACTCCTTTTTTGAAAGCGATTTTTTGTTTCTTATGGAGTTTGCAAGGAACGTATAAATACCAGTCTTATCTTCATATAATCAATTTGTTCAACGGGTATTTTGTTACCAATGACTGTGCGTTATGTTCAATACATCATTGTCAGATACCAGTATAAAGTGGTCAAGTAGTTTTTATCTACACAAATTCTTAGTTTTCTACTAAGAATTGATTGTTCAGCTTCCAATACATGTAGAGTCATCTATGCTAACGAAAAGTGTATCTGTTATGTTAGTATGGCAGTATTCAACTACAGTCGGCGTGTTTTAATACTGTCATAAGGAGGCAAGAGCGTGGATTGGTAGGGAACAGGGGGGGGGGGGAGACATGTGTCGTCACCCCTACCCCCCCCCCCCAAACACACACATGTTAGAGTGGGGATTTTCGGTAGCGCTCGACGCCTTTGCCTGGCGGTACAGGAAGGTTGTATCTATATATCTCAAGACTTTGTTGTCCAAAAGTTTGAGTTCTGTGTACAAATCATGTTTGGGTTCTTGTGGTCTGAGCTCCATGTATGGATCTGCCGGTCCCTTTACCTCGTTCTGATTGGGAGGCGTGTGTGAAGAAGGTCCTGGGCGGGAGATGTTCCTGTGTGTCCCTCCATGATTGGAAGTAGAAGGGTTCACATTCGCGTAGTTGTGAATCTCTGCGTCGGACGAAGACGAAGTTTGCGTATCGTTGAGTATCGCAGTGGCATAAACATGCGGTGGAATATGCTGGTTTGGCCCGGTGGCTGAGGTGGTGTTACTACTCCTTTGAAGTCGGTACACAAAGTATAAGACGAAGATGGTAACCAGGACAACGAGAAGGATTAAACCAGTAGTAATACCTGAAATTGCACCGACGGCGAGGCCAGGTTTGTCACTAGAAACAGTCCGAGGTGGTGTAGGTGTGGTTGATAGGATTACCGTCAAGGGTCCTACCTTGCACGAAAGAGACGTCCAGTTTTGATTCTCAGGTCTTATTGAAAAACAGAAAAACGTGACTCCATCATCTGAAACTATGATACTCTTCTGCAACTGTGATCCTGAATCGTTTACTGCCAAAGAGGTATTGACCAAATCTTGCCGTCTTATAGGACTGTTCGAAACACTGACCACTGGGGTTCTTTCATAAATGACCGTTCTACATGTCAGAATGTCTCCTTCGGTCACAACTGCCGGACCGTCTGGGAAACAGACTGGAAACTCAACGGTTGAGTTTACCGTAAAGCGACCTTCTCTATTTGCAATTATATGTCCATTGTCTTTCTTAATAATAACGCACAGGTAAAACCCTTCATCTGATTTTGTAAGGTTGGTGATTGTAAGGTTTTGGGAATACAGTTTCGCTATTATGCAACTAGATTAGTAGGGCAGAAGGAAATTCTGTCATCCGGTATGACATTGACGTAAGACGAATTAGTAGATCTTCGCCAGGTAAACATGTGTACATTGGGGTCATAGACAGCAGCGTGACAGGTTAGAGTAACATTGCCAATCTTGACTGGTTGCGGAGGAAAGCTGGATACTGGGGAGACAGTGACCTGGCAATGACCCGGGGATGGAAGACAAAGGCATAGGAAGACGAACAAGCAACCAAGAACAGAGATGATTCCCATGTTGGATTGCTTCGCTCTTCGGCTTTTAACGCGTAAGTCACTAGCCCGATCTTCATTAAACCAGCATCGTCTCGACACACACTATATACAATGTTCTGACGTGGCTTTTTGCACCAACCAGCAGATATTTCAAGAATGGAGACAAACAAAGTCCAGCTAATTTAGTTCCCACAGATTTCACAACGAGTTTGGAAGAAAAAGACTTTATCTAAAACTGCAAAAACCGTACTGTGATGAACAAGTTTATCCCCTCAATGCTGGCATTATAAAGTCAAACTTTCATCATAAAGTTTGTCTTCGGGTTGTTATATTTAAAGAACTTCCACAACCCTAAACTAAACTTAAAACTGAAAACCCAATCGGCATATCCCAGTGTAATAATTACTGGAACGGATAAAGACCTAGTCAGTTTGTGTGTTATGGTTATGATAATGTTTACTTTTTCCAAAGGATTTGAATGAACCATTCATGTGTACTGAACCCTGAATTAAGTCAACAATTCCTTTGATGAAGAATTTTAACACGCAGTAAAATATTGAAATAGATAATGGTTTGCTTTATTTATCGGTCTTTTTCAAAATGGTTCGTTGTTTTACAGGTTACTGGCTAATATATTTTGTTACTTTTGTAACTTGCAATTTTGTTGAACCTTTATAGAGGAATTCTCCAATTATACTCCAATATAAATTGTCAGTAAAGAATTGCATTAGAGACTGTGGAAATATCGCGTGTTCTCAAACGTTGAGACACTTTTGGTGCGACTGTTCCCAATGTGTTCGATTCGAGAAACGCAGTCTATCATTTCAACAAAAAATATTTGCAATCTGTACAACCCTGTGAACGGTTTATCATTCCCTCCCACGCAGCGGCGTAGCGAAGGCACTTTTGGGGAGGGGGGGGGGGGGGGCGTTGAAGCCTAAATTTGTCGACTGGCATCAAATGAAAGGAAAACTACAGTGACATGGAACTAACCAACATGTGTGGGTGTTCGGGGCTTAGCCTCCGAGCGCTCATGAGGTTTTTAGTGATTCGATGGTTTAAAATGGCCCTCGGTACCGATCATTAGACGACTCATATTCGAAATGCAAGCTTTGGAAACCGTATTTTTTGCGAATCCCCTGTTGGAGTATATGGACACAAGTTCTAGTGGTGGTCCAGGGGGCGAACTCGCCCCCCCCCCCGACGTTATACGGTTTTAAGTGATTTCAGGGCTAAGGGGGACCGCCAAGTTGCCAAGTTGCTTGGGATGACAAATCCCATACAGTTGGAGTTTATTGGGGCAACAATTCCTATGGGGTTTCCGGGGGCGAAGCTGTACGGCTTTTAGTGTTTTCAGAGTGTAGATTTCCGCACGTTGCTGAGAATATTAAATTTGGTAGTTCAAAGTTTAACTTCTCACACTGCAAAGGTTAAGGTTAAGTTTTCAATCGGCAAGTACAGTCGGCAAATCTCTAGACTTGCCGAGGGGAATTTCTGTTCAGCCCGAGCCCTTACTCGGGTAAGTTTGGTGCCCAATTTGCCGACTGTGGCTGTAAATGCAGACTAAGAAAATAATATTGTGTCACACCCCCACACCCCCGGTCGCTACGCCGCTGCTCCTACACTGTACTTACAAATCTATCGTCAAGTTTAACTTTTGGATGATTTGACAAGTTCTTTCATTCTGTCCACTGTGAGACAAAGACACTTAACTTGCAAATACAAAAAACAAACATCCCAGTATGTCAGTTACGGTAAGACAGAATAAGGAACTTTTTGTTAAACTCAATATTGTGTAACCTAACTCTAAAATCGTTTAATCTACAACTATATATTGGCTTCAGAAATACAAACTGAAACACACATGAGACTTAATATAAACGTATAATCCTTTTATGATAACAACTGCACCGGCAGGGAAGACTGGCTATATGAAAAGACAATCAACACAAATCACAGCTTTTATGTCTAGGTTTTTACAATGTGTGTTCTGTGTGAAGTATAAAACAATTCCCAGCACCGTATAGACTTAGGTCAGCTAATGTTCAGGTTCTGTGCACAGTATAAAACAATTCACAGCATCGCATAGACTTAGGTCTGCTAATGTTCAACTTCTGTGTACAATATAAAACAATTCCCAGCACCGTATAGACATAGGTCAGCTAATGTTCAAGTTCTGTCTACAGTATAATACAATTCCCAGCACCGTATAGACTTAGGTCAGCTAATGTTCAAGTTGTGTTTACAGTATCGAACAATTCCCAGCACTGTATAGACTTAGTTCATTTAAAGTTTAAGTTCTGTATACAGAGCTGGTTTCTGGTCTGCAGTGTTCAGTTCCATATAGGGATCTGTTTGCCTAGAGCTGGTATCTTGGTCTTGTGCAACGGGTAGATTAGAGGGAAGACCAGTCTTGGACTTGTTCGCTGAGTTTTCTTCATGGACAGAACTGTAAACATGAGGAATATCAGGACTCCTTGATGCGTCTTCATGAGTCTGTTGGGTTTCCAGGGAGCTGCAGCAGTCAGTAAGGTATTTCTTTGCGTGCATCCACCGCCTTGGGTCGTATCGACAACACAGAGTGTGTACTGCAATAATGATGATGAGAACGATCGCTCCAATGGCAATACCGGTGATCTCACCTGCACATAGACCTGTTTTTACAGCTGTAGTTGTCAAAAATCTAAATGTTGCTTTTGGTGAGATTGTTGATGCACTGTCAACTGATTCAACTATCAGAGGCCCAATAGTGCAGGACAATCGCGTATCAGAGGCTGGTATTTCAGCCACGCATACGTACGTCTGCGAATGGTCTGAGGATGTAACGTTTTTTGTAAGGACTGCTCCATCACCATCGCTGTAGTACGTCCAGCCATCTTCCTTATCAATCGATGGAGTTGCGTTGCCAGATGTAGTGCAGGAGATTTGACTTCCTATACTTATTGTTGCTGGACCGTTTGGACTGCAAGACGGGAATGCGTCTCTAGGGTACACCGACAGATCTAACTCTTTGCTCAAGACTGCCCTGGAGCTTTTATTGTCAATTTGATGAACAAGATTACATTCATAAGTTCCACTATCAGTTGTCTCAACTTGACTGATTGTTAAATTGAAGGTAGAAATCACACCCTCTGTGAAGCTTAAATGATATCGTTCATCGCTATGAGAAACATCCTTACTGCTAGCAATTAAGAAATAACTTGGTTCCTCTTTGACCCAGGATAGGAAATGAGTTGAAATATTAACACCAGTCACCTGACAGAGAAGACTGACCGTAGTTCCCTCCTGCTGCACCGTCTTGTTGGGAGACACTCTAAGAGTCATTGATGGAACTGATTGACAACGAACTGAGAATAACAGCGAATAAAACATCAATGCTAAAAACCAAACACCTTTCCAAATGTCTCTACGCTGATCCTCCATGGTCGTGTATTGACGACACTTTGATGTGAATATTCAGTAATTGGCGGAACACGAGAATGTTTTTTTAGCCTCAAATAATTGTGTGGCTTCTATATCAGTCCATAATAAATATATTCTTTTGACTACACGCACTACTAACCAATCAAACAATCAGCAATGAAGAGATTTAATACACTTTTGAAGAGAGTGATCTCAAGCCAACCTGGTAATGACTCCAGTATCGAAACTGATTTATTAACACTCTGTCTGCTCATACAAAGCATACTCAGTATTACCAGAGCAGTTTCAACATTATTCTGAAGCCCGGTTTCCTTGTTATGCAGAATGTTACACAGCATTGTGAAGTTCAGGATCGTGACCTCTATGCTAATGGACCTGTCTAAGGTAAACGTGTGAGTGCATTTCAACAATAACACCAGTTTATCTGGTCTGTTGGGGATTTCCCCTTACATCATAATACTTCAATCAACACAGGTTTCAACGACAAGGGCGATACCACACTTTGTAGATGCCTATGTTTTTCAGTACAAGAAATATTTTTAAAATGTTTATAAAAAGGCGTGCTATTAAAACAGCTTTGAGAACAATATGCACAGTATAAACAACTTATACTCTCATAATTATGGCTAACGCATGTTCAGCAACGTTTTATAAATTCAACAAATGACAGTTTTCCAACTTGAATGATTAAGTCCAGTATTTTCAGTAAATGTGTATTAACTTAGAATAAGATGAACACCGAATAAGATGTTTGCAAAGGAGTTGTTATTATTACTTTTTCTTCATCTTATTACATCGTCTAGTTGTCAAGAGAGTTCTTATTATTACTTTCCCTCGTCTTATTTCATCTTATACAGATTCAATCAATCATTTGCCAGAGATCCAAAAAATATGCAATCTGGACTTCAAACACTCTACTTTCCATGAAGTATCCATGATTGATATATACGTCATCATCTAGATGGATAATTTTAGCCCAATTACAAAAACAAGATAAAAGCAACTTCCTTTATTTGGTTGTTTACTAATAATACGGGCTTAGTTTGCCCATTCCATTCCTCTGACTCAAACGATATTTGCTCAAAGAGCAGTTCCTCATCCTCAGCACATTTGCTTTACTGAGCAATGTTCAGATGTTGTTAAAAATGTTACTTCCATTTTTTTATTTTTTATTTTTTTTATTTCATACATCTTCTTCCGTTTAATTTGCTGTTTAATTTCATGTAATCCCGTTATATTGGGATCAGTTCCAAGTCGTTTGTCCACAGCCTTCAATAACGATACAAACCAAGTCTATAATCATTGAGACCAAGAAAACTGAATATGAATTGTACGAGAATATGCATGACTTTTTTGTTCACCTGTTAATAAAGGGGAAGACAGCGTTGGGTTTAGTCAATGTCGGTCGTTTAACTTAAACATGTGATAGACTGTAACTAAGTTCATCTGATGGGGTTAGCTATTGCCATGGCACCTATTTGTTTGAACTTGGGTCAAACGAGTTTACTGTATTTTAGTGATTTTTAAAACTTTTTGGACATAATTTCCACTTATTTTAGGTTTGTTTTTTTTTGCCAGAAAAGTGATAGTGGTGAGTCACGTGATAGTCTGAAATGGTTTTGGGAATTCAAATGGCCGCCATTTTTGGCGGCCATCTTGGATTTTGTGTTTTCAGCCTGTAATTAGGGGGGTCCAATTATATCAAGTTTTGTTAACAATGGACCATTTTTAACCTGATAATTTCTTACTTTTCAGACCCCCAAAAATGTTCAGATTTGTCAATCAAGCCTCATTATTGCTCCCTGGGCCCTAAGCGGCGGCCATTTTTATTGTTAAGTAAAAAAAAAATTAAAAAAAAATGGGATAAACTAATGAATTATTATGCCCCCTAAAGATAACTCCAGTGACCAAACTTGGTTCAAATTATATTTATCTTGTTAAAATGTACAAGTTTGCCAAGTTTCAAAACATTCGGACAAAAAATACAGAAGTTATGGCAAAAAAACGATTTTTGACCAAAAATGGGCAAAAGACAGTCAAAAACGCCCTCTAGTGACGAATTTTTGAAATTTTGTGACGTCATCACGTAGAACGTGGTAAAATAAACATTTGTGGCAAGTTTCATCAAAATCGGTCGAACACTTTGGAAAATACGGAGGGGGGCACTATGTGCCCCTCCCCGGTCCCCGTACAACCAAAAAAAGCCCGGTCCTGATAGGGTTAAAACAGCTGATTTCTTGAGCGCATATTATTTTATTCATTTCTTAATGATCTAAGTTCCAAAATTACGGAATTAATCTCAACAATTATTTTTCACAACATTGGTAGTGAAATCAAAAATGTTCAGATTTGCGTACAACCAACACGATATATAAAAAATGGTCATTGTGAAAAAAACGTCTCTTGAAATGAGTACAAGAATTGGTTTGATTTCACGAGTCAGAATCGCGATGTTTGAAAAAAGTGAAAACGTGTAAGGTTTTTCCCACCATTTTTCCCTTGACTCCGATGACTGATTGAACTTAAACTATCACAGGTTTGTTATTTCATGTATATGTTGGGTCACAGAAAGTGTGGATACTGGTCTTTGACAATTACCAATGTTGTCTGCATGCTTTAAGGCAATTGTGACATTTTGAACCACTGTATTTCGAAGTAGAGACCAATTTCACAATGCATAATAAATGCATTGGAATCCCCTTCCCTGGTATCCCAACAATTAATAACACTGTCCTTAACGAATAATCAATGACTGTGCATTATGTCCAATACATTATTGTCCGATACCAATCTAAAGTTGTCAAGTAGTTTACCAACACAATTTCTTAATTTTCTACTAAGAATTGTCTTTTCAGCTTTCAATACATGCACGTCCTTCGTGCTACCGAAAAGTATATCTTTCATGTTAGTATGACAGTTCCCAACTACAGTCTGCGTTTTTTAATACTGTCAAAAGGCAACCTGAATTTCCCCTGGAGGGACAATAAAGTTGTATCCATCTGTATCGAGAGTTGAATGTCCTAAAGTTTGAGTTTTGTGTATATACCATGTGTGGGTTCTTGTGGTCTGAGCTCCATGTATGGATCTGCCGGACCGATTACCTCGTTCTGATTGGGAGGCGTGTTTGAGGAAGGTCCTGGGCGGGAGATGTTCCTGCGTGCCCCTCCGTGATTGGAAGTAGAAGGGTTCACATTCGCGTAGTTGTGAAGCTCTGAGTCGAATGAAGACAAAGTCTGAGTATCTTCATAGTATTGCAGTGGCATAAACATGCGGTGGAATCTGCTGGTTTGGCCCGGTGGCTGAGGTGGTGTTACTGCTCCTTTGACGTCGGTAGACAAAGTACAAGGCGATGGTGGTTACCAGAACAAGGAGAAGGAATAAACCGATAGGATACCTGCAGTTGCACCGACGGTGAGGCCAGGTTCGTCAGTAGAGACAGTCCGAGGTGTTGTAAGTGTGGTTGATGGATCAGGTTTGAACGCCCAGGGTCCTATCTTGCAGGAAAGAGAAGTCCAGTTTCGATTCTCGAGTATGGATGAAAAACAGAAAAACGTGACTCCATCGTCTAAAACTATTACATTCTTCTGTAACTGTGATCCTGATTCCTCCAATCTGTCCTTTGTTTAGGACTGTTCGAATCACTGACCAATGGGGTTCTTTCATCAATGACCGTTCTACATGTCAGAATGTCTCCTTCGTTCACAACTGCCGGACCGTCTGGGAAACAGACTGGAAACTCATCGGTTGAGTTTACCGTAAAACGACCTTCTCCATTTGCAATTATATTTCCATTGTCATTTGCGATAATGACGCACAGGTAAAACCCTTCATCTGATTTTGTTAGGTTGGTGATTGTCGCTTTTTGCACTAACCAGCAGATATTTCAAGAATGGAGACAAACAAAGTCCAGCTAATTTAGTTTCCACAGAACTCACAATGAGTCTGGAAGACAAGACTTTATCTAAAACTGCAAAAAACGTACTGTTGATCCCCTCAATGCTGGCAATATAAAGCCAAACTGTCCCCAAAAAGTTTGTCTTCGATTTGTTATAGTGAAAGAACTTCCACAACCCGGAACTAAACTTAAAAAGTGAAAACACAATGTGCATATCCACGTGTAATAATTACCGGAACGGGTATAAGCCTAGTCAGGATTCGAATGAACCATTCATGTGTACCGAACCCTGAAGCAAGTCAACAATTCATTAAACAAACAGTAACAATTTGCAATGGGTTCTTTTTGCTTCATTTCTACTAAATGTTTTCATTTAAAAATTACCAGCTACACCAGTGGTCTTTTAATGATGAAGTCATTCTCGTTTCACGAAAAGGTCAGACTAAATTCCCCTTCCAGCAACATTCATTAGGAATGAACAAACCACCGAGCGAATTGCTATTTTCCCGAACGCTAGAGAAGAGCACCCAAGTGATATTTAAAATGTCAGGAAAAATGGCAGAGATCCTACAGACGACATGTTGAGCCCCGTTAAAGTGATGAGTGTGTTCCACTCACACCTCAAATCAATACGTGGAAGCCCATGGTACCCGAAATGATCGCTAACCCACCGCACTCGCCAGTCTACTGCTCTTCATATAGATACTTGCGGTCTATACATTCCAGTGAAGCACCCAGTGAAGAATCTAAAACGAATTAACAAACTTTACATGACCTATTTTACTTTGTCTTTAGTATTTGTCACTTACCCTCAGTCCATTTTAAAATCGAAACAAAACAACGATTACACTTAACCCGCAAATGTAAATCAATCCTACTATGTCAGTTACGGTAAAACAGAAAAAGCATAGGCGTACGAGCCAGGAGGCAGGGTGGTGCCCAAATTCGGGCATTACATTGGGGAAACTTCAAGCAAAGCAAGAAGAAAAGAGGAAGAAAAGCCCCTTTATTAGGAATTGATACTTCTGATTTTTTTTTCGGGCAAAACAACCCCTCTGCCCCCTTAATTAACCAAAGAGTCTCCATACGCCTATGAGGTCAAGGACGTTCTCGTTTACATTTTTTTTTATGCAAAAACGTGTTAATGGCCTCACTTTTTGACCCTGACGGAGTCTTTCCCCAAGGCTAAAACGGACGCATCCTTTCCAAAACCTCAAACTGTAATTTTATTATTATCGATAGATATTTGCTTAATATGGTATACACATGTCAGATGGATTTAGAGAACAAACTATAAACACAATTGGTTCATACACAACATCTCAACACATTTTTTTTTAATTTGACAGATTTTCAAGTTTTATCGATCCTTACATTGAGACAAATCTTTTTCGACATCGAACCGGAATATTTTGACAAAAAGGAAAGAAAGCATCAGCAGGAGAGACTGACTGTATCATAATACACTAATGTGTCAATGCGAATCACTGCTCAGTCTTAAGTCCTTGTCACACGGTGCCACATTTACAGGCAACTTGGAGGCAACCAACTGCATGGCAGTCTACAGGACCACTTTGGTAGCACATGAGTAATATTTCAAACAATTGTTTGCAATCTCCAAGAAAACTGTGTGAACATTCAAATGTAAATGCCCTTTTGTCTTGTAGGTTGCCTGGAACTTGTTGTCTGTAATTTGTCTAATCTTGTGTGACATGCCATTTTCGTTTCACAATATTTATGTTATGTAAAGTATGGAACAATTCCCAGCACCGTATAGACTTAGGTCAGCTAATTTTCAAGTTCTGTGTACAGTATAAAACAATTCCCAGCACCGTATAGACGTAGGTCTGCTAACGATCAAGTTATGTGTACAGTATAAAACAATTCCCAGCACCGTATAGACTTAGGTCTGCTAATGTTCAAGTTCTGTCTACAGTATAAATCAATTCCCAGCACCGTTTAGACTTAGGTCAGCTAATGTTCAAGTTCTGTTGATATAGTATAAAACAATTCCCAGCACCGCATAGACTTCGGTCAGCTATTGTCAAGTTCTGCGTACATTGTAAAACAATTCCCAGCACTGTATAGGGTTAGGTCAGCTAATTAATGCTCAAGTTCTGTGTACAGTATAAAACAATTCACAGCACCGTATAGACTTAGGTCAGCTATTGTTCAAGTTATGTTTACAGTACAAAAAAATTCCCAGCACCGTATAGACTAAGGTCAGCTCATGTTCAAGTTCTGTGTATAAAACAATTCCCAGCACCGTATAGACTTAGGTCAGTTTATGTTCAAGTTTTGTATACAGAGCTGGTTTCTGGTCTGCAGTGTTTGGTTCCATATAGGGATCTGTTTGCATAGAGCTGGTATCTTGGTCTTGTCCATCGGGTCGGTTTGAAGGAAGACTCTTTGTGCTCTTTTCGCTATTGACTCTTCCTTGAGAGAAAGACTGATCATTAACGATAAAGCCAGTCTCTCCCTCTGGTTGTGTGGACGTCTATGTCTTGACGACTACAGTAGCGTATGTGTGCTGCTCCGTACCACCATGTTTGTTATTCCAGAGGTCAGGTCTGATGTTTGGGTCATTTGTATCAACGTAACCCGAAAGTTCCTCAGCTTTTATATTAAACTTTCTGAGCAGTTGCAGCCATCGACTTGGGTCATACCGACAACAAAGCAGATTGACAACGATTGTGACAAGTATGACAACGACACCTCCCATCATACAAGCAATACCAACAGGTGACATGTGGTTGACATCACATGGAAAAGCAGTAGGTACATGTGCAGATGTTTTTGTGTCGGCATCAGGTGTTACGAAAGGTACAAATGGCTTGACCACCAGAGGACCTATTTTGCAATTAAGCGATTTCAAGTAATAACTTGCTGGATTGTACGAGAAACACAAAAAGGTAGTTCCATTTTCCTGCAATGTGACGTTCATTTGCAGTTCTGATCCCGGTGCCCCCGTGCACGCAGGGGTGGATCTCTGGACCCAGTCTGTCCTTGCAAAATAATGTGTTGTATCAGACACAAAGTTATCTCTCTCATCAATGACAGTTCTACATGTCAGAATGTCCCCTTCGGTCACAACTGCCGGACCGTCTGGATAACAGACTGGAAACTCTTCGGTTGAGTTTACCGTGAAAAGACCTTCTCCATTTGAAATTATATTTCCATTGTCTTTCGCGATAACGAGGCACAGGTAAAACCCTTCGTCTGCTTTTGTGAGGTTGGTGATTGTAAGGTTTTGGGAATACAGTTTCACTATTTCGGCAACTAGATTGATAGGGCTGAAGGAAATTCTGTCATCCGGTATGACATTGACGTAAGACGAATTAGTATATCTTTGCCAGGTAAACATATGTACATCGGGGTCAAAGCCAATAGTGTGGCAGGTTAGAGTAACATTACCATTCTTGACTGGTTGCAGAGGAAAGCTGGTTACTGGGGAGACAGTGACCTGACAATGACCCGGGTATGGAAGACAAAGCCATATGAAGACGAACCAGCCACAAAGGATAGAGATGATTCCCATGTTGAGTTGCTTTTCTTTGGCTTGTAGTGTCGTATGTCACTTGTCCGAACCATATTAAATCAGAGCTGTAACTGCTGATGTATTTCCGGGTGATTATGCAAATAAAATAGTTACAAAGGTACGCGATGGCACACCCCCAAGCACAAACCTATAGGGTTTGGTTTGGTAAGTTAAACAGCAATGTCTCGTCACAGAATGTATACAATGTTCTGACGTCACATGTTGATTCTCTCCGCGCCAAAAAAAACCCACAGATCTTCGAAACGCAGTTTTGAATTTCAAGAATGGAGACCAAATAAACTCCAGCCACTTTAGTTTCCTTAAAATTAACTACGAGTATAGTACACAATAATTGCTTGAAAACTGTAAGGCCCGTTAGTTGATAGAAAAAAAAGTTATTACATCATTGCTGGTACAAAAACCAACTGACGTGTAAAACTTGTCCATTGATTTATAATATTGACTCCACAACCCGGAACTCAACTGAAAAATAAAAACACACGTTTGGCATATCATGTCTAATAGTTATTGGAACGGGTATAGACCTAGTCCGCTGGTGTATTATGTTTACGTAAGGTTTACTCATTCCAAATGATATTAATGGACCTTTCATGTGTACCGCAAGTTACATGGCCTGAGTTTTGCCATAAAGCACAAAAATACTTGCAAAATAGTTTTTACATGGATAATGAATGTGAAATAATGTGGGGAAACCGACAATAAATTTTGTTTATTTGTTCAATTATCTGCCACTTATTATTGGCGGATTTTTGTGCAATTCCTAACATGAAAGCTTATAACTTTCTCGATGATATAAGAATAGGTATTATTTATAAAAAATAAAAAAAATACCATCAAATAGAAACTCCTCTTATAGAAACTTCGAACACGCGGTAATGAATTGAAATGTGAATTGTTGCTTTACATTCATTGTTATTTTTTTTTCTTCTAATTTTGTCATTCACTTTACTGGCAATATCACTTCTCTGTAAGTAATATCATTCCCGTTTTGCTACAAAACAGTTCAGACTACACTGCTATTCTAGCCCAATTTGTTCATGGCCCCATCAGGCAACAAGAAGGAATTGCAATGTAGTTGTACCCTTTACAAATGAATACCTCAGCTATTCATGCGGTCTATTGCTTCTAAGTAACAATTGCGATCCGTCAAATCCCGTAAAGTACTCGGTAAATCCTTATAATACAACCTCATGCACTCTCATTACAATCCCATCATAAGTTATTCAATCGAATTTTTACTTTTTGAACATCAAATTTTGTCAAATTTGATATAATTTTTCATTTCGCCCTTTTTTCAATACTCTTACCATTTTCTGTTGATATAAAAGATCTACAATAAACCTGCTATACATAAAATACATTCCAGATTGTCATTTTGGTGAAACAGAACAAGGTATAATTTGTGTTCAATTAAGAATATGAAATAGCTATAAAAACAAGTTTTCCTTTCCCAAACCTCAAAGTCTAATATTGTATACTTGTCTTTAATCTACAAATATCTATTTGCTTCAGAAAGAGAACTTAAAAACACGCATGAGACTTAAAAACACTCCCGGCAATACTGACTCATAGTTTATAGATTTCCAAAGTATAATGATTTTTTTCTAGACGTCTTCCTTTTTACGACAACGAAACGGAATATTTTGATATAAAGTATGACTGCATCGGCAGGGGAGACTGGCTGTAGGAAAAGACAATCGACGCAAATCACAGCACCGTATAGAATTATGTCAGTTAAAGTTTAAGCTTTGTATACAGAGCTGGTATCTGGTCTGCAGTGTTCAGCTCCATATAGGGATCTGTTTGCCTAGAGCTGGTATCTTGGTCTTGTCCATCAGGTCGGTTAAAGGACAGAGCAGCCTGGGGACACTTTGGTGAGTGTTCGTCCGGGACAGAACTGTATTCATGAAGTACATCATCTCCCTCACTAACCATCGGAATATCAGGACTCCTCCTTGATGCGTTTTCATGAGCCTGTGGGGTTTCCTTGGAGCTGACGAAGTCGATGAGGTAGTCCTTTGCGTGTATCCACCGCCTTGGGTCGCATCGGCAACACAGAGTGTGTACTGCAATAATGATGATGAGAACGAGCCCACCAATGACAATACCGGTGATCTCACCTGCAGATAGACCTGTCAAAACTGTAGTTGTTGCTTTTGGTGAGATTGATGATGCGGTTTCAACTGATTCAACTATCAGAGGTCCAATAGTGCAGGTCAATGGCGTAACAGATGATGGTATTTCAGCCACACACACGTACATCTGCGAATGATTTGATGATGTAACAGTTTTTGAAATAACTGCTTGTTGGCTTTTTACAACACTGTGATGCATCCATTCATCATTTTCTCCATTAATGGATAGAGTTGCGATACCATGTACGAAACAGAAGATATGACTTCCTATATATACTGTTGCCGGACCGTTTGGACTGCAAGACGGGAATGTGTCTCTAGGATACACCGAAAGAAGTAACTCTTTGCTCATGACTTCCCTGGCATACTCAAATTGTTCAATAAGATTACATCGGTATGTTCCACTATCAGCTGTCTGGATATGACTGATTGTTAAATTGAAGGTAGAAATCACACCCTCTGTGAAGCTTACATTATATCGCTCATCGCTAACAGAAAACAACTTACTGCTAGCAATTAAGAAAACACTTGGTTCCTCTTTGACCCAGGAGAGGAAATGAGTTGAAATATTAACACCAGTCACCTGACAGAGAAGACTGACCGTAGTTCCCTCCTGCTGCACCGTCATGTTGGGAGACACTCTAAGAGTTATTGATGGAACTGATTGACAACAAACTGAGAATATCAGCGAATAAAACATCAATGCTAAAAACCAAACACCTTTCCAAATGTCTCTACGCTGATCCTCCATGGTCGTGTATTGACTACCTTCTGCACCCTCAATAAACTTCTAGTTTCTTTGCCTGTCTCCTTCAATTGAATCTTTCTTAAGCACCCTACACGGATCCATCAAACAATCGCATTGAAGAAGCGTAGTACAGATATAACCTTGAATTCCACCACATTGTAGTGAGTGATTTTATGCCAACCTCACAGTCTCTCATCAGTTTCAAATTTGGTTTCTTTACGCTAACTGTTCGCACAAAAGCAAACTATACATTATTATAATACGAGAGTAGTCAGGAGAATTATGATCAAAGCCCAGTGTAGTTGATATGCAAATAATGTTACGCAGCACTCTCGAGTTTGGGGTGGTGACCTATATATTGACGTATTAGAAACATGTAAATCGGTGGGTTCAGTTTAACAATTCCAGTGAGTATTCAAATCCGCTCTGTTGGGTTGCTTCTTACATACGATTGTATCAACACGAGGTTCAATGACATTACTAAACTCATTCCTTTTATCAACGTCCCCCATTTTCAAGAAGGAAAAGAAAAGAAAATGTTCTAAAGGTTTTGAAATGAAGTGAAAAACAAGTTTTGTGAATACATTTTCTTTGCAAACTCTTCAGTAGCGTTGTTTAGCAACCCTCATGAATTTAACGTAACAATTGTAAGTAAAGCGTTGAATCATGTTTATAAAAAAACTAAAACAGGTGCGTGATAATAATTTCTACCGGCATTAGGTTCAGAATCCCAATTGTCCTGTCTGGAACCTTTGTTCCAAACAAGCACCCTAGGCTTGGTTCCTTGGTAACCGATATACATGGTTCTCTGTGGCAGATTCGTAACCAGTTGATAGTTTAGTAAAATACAGTGATCTCGGACCGGAATACACAGCTAGAGGGAAAAGGCCAGCTGCACTAAAAGTAAATGTTTCCCATGTTGGATTGTCTTGTAATCTTCTTGTATTTCGTGGGTTTCAGTTAAACCAGAAAGCATTATAGAAGCAATTGAGTTTCTGAATATGCGAAGTAACAGAATAAATGTTGGATATTTGAACTGTTCAAAAACATATATATATATAACATACAATTATACTGTGAAGGCATGTTCTTTGCATTTATTTAATTTCAAATTAGATATTGTTAATAACTCGGTGACTAATTGACTTAACGGCAATGTAGCTTAATTACTTTCCTTTGTGGAGATGTCAACCAATTGGGTTGATAAATGTAATCTAGACAAGAATTGAGTATTAATCTGCCTTCTTTGTATATCATTGTCAATGAAACTGAAATATGAAATCGGCAAGAGATGTAGAATTAAATATGCAATAACTGTCAGTCGGAATACATGAAAAGTAAATAATCCCTGTTTTCAACCCTTGGTCTTTGAAAGCGATTTATGAAAGAAACGCAAAACATACCAGTCTCATCTTAACAATTGATCGATTGAATCAGCCGGTATTTACGTACCAATGACTGTATGTGATGTTCAATACATTATTGTCATAATTATTTCAATCTCAAGTGGTCAAGTAGTTTACCAACAAAATTTCTTTATTTTCAACTAAGAATTATCTTTTCAGCTTCCAATACATGTACAGTCCTCTGTGCTACTGAATAGTGTATATTTGATGTTATATAACACCCAAGCAGATCCTTGTCATTTGATTGGATGATTTTCAGTCACGTGATAGCAAATAAACGTACCACTGCACGCTACGTTATTCACCGTGAGTTTTTTCGTTCAATCCGATTTGTTCTATTGCACGCTCGCCCGTCCTCCATTGACGTAAGTGACTATTCAATTAAAAATGGCTGAAGCTTAGTATACAATATAGTGTTATCCTCCAATCAAATGACAAAGATTTACCTGGATGTTATATAAAACAAATAATGAATGTTCTTCATTCGTGAAATAGTAAGAATATTTTCATTCGTTGAAAGATGGAATGTTCCATCTTTCAGTCCATCTTTCAACTTGAAATTTAATATTCTTACCATCGCAGTCGCACTCATAATACTGGGAATACAGTTTCACTTTTTCTGCAACTAGATTGGTAGGGCTGAAGGAAGTTCTGTCATCCGGTATGACATTGACGTCTTTGCCAGGTAAACATGTGTACATTGAGGTCAAATCCAATAGCGTGGCAGGTTAGAGTAATATTACCATTCTTGACTGGTTGCGGAGGCAAGCTGGTTACTGGGAAGACAGCGACCTGACAATGACCCGGGGATGGAATATAGACGATTCCCATGTTGGATTGCGTCCCTTCACCTTTTAACGCGTAAAGTCACTAGTCCGATCTACATTGAACCAGCATCGTCTCAACACGCACTATAAACAATGTTCTGAGGTCGCTTGTTGCACCAACCAGCAGAGATTTCAAGAATGGAGACAAACAAAGTCCAGCTAATTTAATTCCAACAAAGCTCACATAAATAATATTTCAAACAATTTCTTGCAATCTCCTAGCAAAAAGGTGTGAACATTCAAATGTAAATGCCCTTTCTAAATAGGCCTACCTGTAATTTGTCTTGTGTGACGCGGCCTTTTGGTTTTACAGTTTATGTCATGTTCAGTATAAAACAATTCCCAGCACCGTGTAGACTTAGGTCAGCTAATGTTCAAGTTCTGTGTACAGTATAAAACAATTCCCAGCACCGTATAGACTTAGGTCAGCTAATGTTCAAGTTCTGTGTACAGTATAAAACAATTCCCAGCACCGTCTAGACTTAGGTCAGCTAATGTTCAAGTTCTGTGCGCAGTATAAAACAATTCCCAGCATCGTCTAGACTTAGGTCAGCTAATGTTCAAGTTCTGTGCGCAGTATAAAACAATTCCCAGCATCGTCTAGACTTAGGTCAGCTAATGTTCAAGTTCTGTGCGCAGTATAAACAATTCCCAGCATCGTCTAGACTTAGGTCAGCTAATGTTTGAGTTCTGTGCACAGTATAAAACAATTCCCAGCACTGTATAGACTTAGGTCAGCTAACGTTCAAGTTCTGTATACAGAGCTGGTTTCTGGTCTGCAGTGTTCAGTTCCATGTAGGGATCTTTTTGCCTGGAGCTGGTATCTTGGTCCTGTCCATCGGGTCGGTCAGAGGACAGACCTGGCTGGGAAATCCTCGGTGAGTGTTTTTCCACGATAAAAATGTATTCATGAGGAACATCATCTCCCTCACTAACCATCGGAACATCGGGAGGACTCCTTGATGCATGTGAGGTTTCCAGGCAGGTGCCGCAGTCAGTGAGGTAGTCCTTTGCGTGTAACCATCGCCTTGGGTCGCATCGACAACACAGAGTATGTACTGCAATAATGATGATGAGAACGATCGTTCCAATGGCAATACCGGTGATCGCATCTGCAGACAGACCTGTTTTTACAGCTGTGGTTGTCAAAACTGTAGTTGTTGCTTTTGGTGAGATTGTTGATGCGCTTCCAACTGATTCAACTATCAGAGGTCCAATAATGCAGGTCAATGGCGTATCAGAGGCTGGTATTTCAGCCACACACACGTACGTTTGCAAATTGTCCGAGGATGTAACAGTTTTTACAATGTCTACCCCTTCACCATTGTAGTACGTCCAGTCTTCATTTTCTCTATCAATCATTGGAGTTCCGATACCAGATGTAGTGCAGGAGATTTGACTTCCTATACTTATTGTTGCCGGACCGTTCGGACTGCATGACGGGAATGCGTCTCTAGGGTACACCAACATATCCAACTCTTTTTTCAAGATTCCTCTGGAGCTATTTTTGTCAATTTGATGAACAAGATTGCATTCATAAGTTCCATTATCAGTTGTCTCGATTTGACTGATTGTTAAATTGAAGGTAGAAATGACACCCTCTGTGAAGCTTAAGTGATATCGCTTATCGCTAACAAACACATAATTACTGGTAGCAATAAACAAAGCACTAGGTTCCTTTTTGAACCAGGATACGTAATGAGTTGAAATATTAACACCAGTCACCTGACAGAGAAGACTGACCGTAGTTCCATCCTGCTGCACCGTCATGTTGGGAGACACTCTAAGAGTCATTGATGGAACTGATTGACAACGAACTGAGAATAACATTGAATAAAACATCAATGTTAAAAACCAAACACATTTCCAAATGTCCCTACGCTTATCCTCCATGGTCGTGTTTTGACGACACTTTGATGTGAATATTCAGTAATTAATGGAACACGAGTTTGCTTTTGTGGCCTCAATGTCGATCAACAAGGAAGATGGAACAGTGTAAATTTATGTCGTATCCTCGTCTCAGTATCGAAACGAGTTTGATTGAAATACTGTCAGCTCGCAAACAATAAACAAAGTCCAGATTCGGCTTATGTTATGCAAATGCTCTGCAGTTTCGTCAAGATTACGTCGTGACTTCTCTATTGATGCACTTTTCTGAGATAATGTAGGTTGATATCTTTTTAAACATTTCCAGTGATCAATCTAATCCGTTTTATCAGGTTTTTCCTTACTATATAGACACATAATCCACCAACTTGGGTAAAACTCAATTTTGTCGATGCCTTGTTCTTTCATTGCAGTTTGAAAATCTGATTATATTAACACAATTTTCAATAAATGAAGAAAAGATGCCGCTTATTTGAAAAATAATAATATAAAACTGATCGAATTATATACGTAGATTCATTTTTAGTTTATCAGTATTAATGACACTCGCATGACAATTTCCCTGTCCATTTTGTTTTGCTTCTCTGGCTTTGGTTACAAGGACTATCCAAATTAACCAAAGCTATGACTGCTGATGTTTTTTCCGGGTGAATATGCAAATAAAATAATCACAAAGACATGCGAATGTACACCTCCAAGCATATAAACCAATAGCATTTGGTTTTGTAAGTTCAACAGTAGTGTCTCGACACACCATATTCAATTTTCTGACGTCACTTTTTGATTCTGTTTGCGCCAACCAGCACAGATCCTCGAAACGAAGTTTATAATTTTAAAAATGAAAACAAAAAAAGTCTAGGCACTTAAGTTTCTATAAAACTCAGAACGAGTTTGTTACACATCGCTCGATTTAAACCCATCTGTTGATGGAAAACTTATCACCTAAATTCTGGTCCTAAAACCAAACTGTCGTCAAAAACTTGTCCCTCGATTTCAATTTTGAAGAAATTTTACAACCCGGATCTAGACTACAAACTGAAAACCCACGGGCCTATCCACGTGTAATAGTTATTGGAACGGGTAGAGACCTAGTCAGTTGGTGTATCATGGTAGTGTTGTCTCATTCCACAAGATTTGATTAAACCATTCATTTGTAGCAAACACTGAATTAAGTCAACACACAGTAATAAATTGAAATGGTTAATGTTGCTTTATTTTATCACTCTTTTCCCCAAATTGTCATTAATTATTTATAAGCTTTACAGATATTATGTTATTAATGATGGTGTCATTATCGTTGTACTGAAAAGAGTGCAGGCTGAACCTAGCAATACATTTGAAACGAAGAAACCACAAGATGGCCTAAACAGATTGAGTTGCAATTTTCCTTTAGTTTTATGAATGGATACTCAAGATTTACTCCGTTATTTAAATTGTCAGTAAAAATTGGCATTGATAATCTCAGCCATTAAGACGCGTGCTCTATCGTTGGTACCCCGTGATAGGTGAATGTGTTTCCCTTATTAATACACCTAAGAGCATTGTAGGTGGGAGCAATGGTTCCCGAAATTGTTTGATTCGTGACTAACATGGTATATTGTCTCTACGTACAAATACATGTGATCTTTACAACCCCATAAAGTAGGCCTACCTCCCACACTCTAATGACAATTCCAAATGTTCCTCCTTTGCAGCGATCCTTTTAAGTTGTTGTTTCTTTTCTGTAATTTTAAAATCTTGCTTGCAGTTTTTTTTTGCAATATTAATTATGTTTTATAAACTTTCTCAAACAAGTGATATACGTAAGATCTTACGCAGCATGGGTTATGCACCGTATCGACCTAACTTCCGTGTTTATTGTTCACTTTTTTCATAAACGAGATTCCATTATAAAACTATGAAGAAGAAAAAAACAACAACTTATTGAATATTTTGCTGGATGACCTTTGATCTTGCGTTATTTGCCTCGCTAGCAAACATAGAAGACAAATTCAGGGATATCCAAACAGTAAAAACCAGTCAGAATGACGATAATGTTAATTACCACACAGCTTTATATCTGGGGTCGGTAGAGCAATTTTTACATGGCCTTTAACTTCCCTGTCTTCAGATTAGAATCCTGACTTGGACCAAGATGGGTTTATTCTACATAGGCAGCAAAAAAAAAAAATGAATGAATAGGTCTGGGGAGAGGAAGGGTGGGCTGTCCTTCTATTTGATTATAGTGCCGACAGTTCAATTAGAAACTAAATGCTAAAAAAATGCTACTTTTGTTTTAAACCTTTATACAGACTCTTTATTAGAAAAACAAGAATTTAACACATGAGGAAACATCGTCATATGCAACTTTAAACAGTTATTTTCTTGATAACAAACGGGGAAAAAGAAGAAAAAAAAGAAACACGCGTTTTAATGGTAACTTACTAATATAGTACGATGAGTTAATAAATTTAATGTGCTTTTTTATTGGCTATAGATTTTAAGAATTTCTACAAATACAAGGAACAATATTCACATTCAAATGTTCTCATTTTTTTCTGCGGGATATTCAGAATCTTTGAGAATTTGTTTGTTTATATTATTGCAATCAAAGTTTTCCTTTTGAATGCAGTGCAGTTAGTTGCCTCCAAAGTGCCTGTAAAAAATGCCTTCTGTGAAAATAACATTTCCTTAGGGTGATTCTTGAGTATTTGGTTCTTTTGTTTAATATTGACAAAGTAAATTGGTACATCATTAAGTCCTTTTGTTTTTACTGCAGTCTGAATAACGTGCAATGTGTTGTTAAATGTATACATCAATATACATTGGTAATTGTTTGACTTTAATACACCGCAGTCCAGAAAGAAGTGATAAAAGTACTGTATTTTGTGATACCAAAATTATAAGCAAATATTTACAGTGCAAATTATAACTGCATCAAACACAACATCAACCGAGTAGAACCCCAGTGAAGTCAGCTGTTCCATTACCATTACCATTTTATATTTACAGCAGTGAACCTCAAATTATGTATGGAATTACTGTTATCAAAGCCATTTTAGAATAATATTGTTGTAAAAAACGTAAATTAAAGCTATTAATATTTTTTTTAATTGAATACACCGCAGTTCAGAAGTGTATAAAGTAGTGTATTTTGTAATACCAACATTATCAGCAAAATGTTACAGTGCAAATTGTAACTGCACACCCCTCCCAACCCCAACCCCCCCGAAAAAAAAAACGAAAAACAACAACAACAACAAACAACAACAACAACAACAACAACAACAACAACAACAACAACAACAAAACAACAACAACAACAACAACAACAACAACAACAACAACAACAACAACAACAACAACAACAACAACAACAACAACAACAACAACAACAACAACAACAACAACAACAACAACAACAACAACAACAGCAACAGCAACAACAACAACAACAACAACAACAACAGCAACAGCAACAGCAACAACAACAACAACAACAACAACAACAACAACAACAACAACAACAACAACAACAACAACAACAACAACAACAACAACAACAACAACAACAACAACAACAACAACAACAACATCAACAACAACAACCGAGTATAACCCCAGTAAAGTAGCTTAAATATAAACTGTTCCGTTACCATACAGCTGTGAACCTTAATTTATACATTGAATTATTGTTATCAAAACCATTTTACAATGATATTGTTAAGAATGTAAAATCAAAGGTATTTATGTTATAAAGCAAAATCATCAAGCCAATCTGCATGTAATCTAGTCTGTGTCACCATCTTATTGTAACGCTTCATATATCAACATGACCAAACCAAGGCTAACGTGTACAAATATTTGATTGTGCTGGTGCATTACGAGGTGTACACAAACTACAACACCTGTCTTTTGGTTAGATTTCATAAATCTGCTAAATGCAAAAAAGTTGCTTAGCGCAACATTATTTGTGTTGCAGGTTATCAGCTATACTACGATGCAATCTTACATTAAACGTGCCTGGTGCCTTACTATTTACGCTGAGCAAATACACAAAGCAAATAAGTAAGCAGCTTATTTGCAGCTTAGGAGAGTTATGAATCTGGACCGTAAAGTAACAGTTCCTTTGCAAACATTTTCTGCTCATTTTTAGAATAGCTTTGAGCAGAAAACGACGAGATTGTTCTACACTTGAATGTCAGCGTAGAGAGTTTCTTGTGGCTTTCCCAACTGTTTGATTTCGTCATGTCTTTCTTTCTCAAGTACTAGGTCTGCATAGACGACAGTCTGAGACAACCCTAGGTCCACCTCATCAGGGTACTCGTCCCGTCTTGCAAACCTCTTTGGCTTCCTCACCGGCTGCTCAGGTTTTCCAGTCGGTTCAGGAGATTGGGAAATGTCTCCCCTGCCGTCGGTGTTGCTTGTAGGGCATTTGGTCACCTGAGAGTAAATCTGTGGGATTTGCTGCGGGGGATCCGGCTGCTTAGGTTTTCCAGTCGGGTCAGCAGATTGCGAAATGTCTCCCCTGCCGTCGGTGTTGCTTGCAGGGCGTTTGTTCACCTGGGCGTAAATCTGTGGGGTTTGTTGCGGGGGATCAGGCGCTCCTGTCAGCACACTAGCTCCTCTTATCCCACCGTGGTTTTGTTTGGTGATGGCAGTGGGATAGTTGGTGTCATCTCTAGGTATGTGAGGAATTTGAACGCTTGGCTCTTGGTCAGACGGCTGTTTCCATTCACTGCAGATATTTGAACCTGGTACTGCTATGTTCAGGTCTAGACGCACGGCGATGTTTAAGTCTGGTTGGTGTGTTTTCACTGGCGATTCTGCGTATTCAGAACTATATGAAGGAGGTACATCATCTTCATCCCTACTCATAGGTAAATCAGGAGGACTCCTTGAAGTATCCTCACGAGCCTGGGAGGTTTTCTGGGAGCTGCTGCAGTCAATGAGGTAGTCCTTTGCGTGTAACCACCGCCTTGGGTCGCATCGACAACACAAAGTGTGTGCTACAATAATGATGATGAGAACAATCGATCCAATGACAATACCGGTGATCTCACCTGCAGATAGACCTGCTGTTACGATTGTAGTTGTTAAAACTGTAGTTGTTTTTGGTGAGATTGTTGATGTACTGTCAACTGATCCAAATATCAGAGGTCCAATAGTGCAGGACAATCGCGTATCAGAGGCTGGTATTTCAGCCACACACACGTACGTCTGCGAATGGTCTGAGGATGTAACTTTTTTTGTAAGGACTGCTCCATCACCATTTACACCACTGTAGTACGTCCACCCATCTTCCTTATTAATCGATGGAGTTGCGTTACCAGATGTAAGGCAGGAGATTTGACTTCCTATACTTATTGTTGCCGGACCGTTTGGACTGCAAGACGGGAATGCGTCTTTAGGGTACACAGACAGATCTAACTCTTTGGTCAAGACTCCTCTGGAGTTTTCAGAGTCAATTTGATGAATGAGATGACAATCATAAGTTCCACTATCAGTTGTCTCAACTTGACTGATCGTTAAATTGAAGGTAGAAATCACACCCTCTGTGAAGCTTACATGATATCGATCACCAACAATAGACGTTTGCTTACTAGTAACAGTTAAGATATTACTTTTGACCCAGCTTACGAAACGAGATGAAATATTAAAACTAGACACCTGACAGAGAAGACTGACCGTAGTTCCCTCCTGCTGCACCGTCATGTTGGGAGACACTCTAAGAGTCATTGATGGAACTGATTGACAACGAACTGAGAATAACAGCGAATAAAACATCAAGGCTAAAAACCAAACTTCTTTCCAAATGTCTCTACGCTGATCCTCCATGGTCGTGTATTGACGACACCTTGATGTGAATATTCAGTTATTTTCGGAGCACGTGGTTGTTTATGTAGCCTCAATAATTGTGTGGTTTCTATATCAGTCCTTATTAAATGTATTATGTTAATACACGCAATAATAATCCATCAAACAATCAGCAATAAAGAGATTTAATACACCTTAAAAGAGATTGGTTTCAAGCCAACCTTGCAATCTGGCTCCAGTATCGAAACTGATTTCTTAATATCATTAAACATACTCAGTATTGTAATAATACAAGAGCAGTTTCCACATTATTCTCAAACCCAGTTTCCTTGTTAGGCAGAATTTGACACAGCATTGTTCAGGATCGTGACATCGAAACTACCGGACCTGTCTAAGGTAAACATCGGAGTGCATTTCAACAAGTACAACATTTTTTTCCCGTTCTGTTGGGGATTTCCTCATACGTCATAATACAAAAACAAATCAACACAGGCTTCAACGTCGAGGGCGATACCCGACTTTGTAGATTCCTATTCTTTCAATACAAGACAGATTTAAAAATGTTGATAAAAAGGCTTGTTATTGAAACAGCTTTGATAACAAGATGCACAATATGAAAATCTCATACTCCCACTCTCACACAACACATGTTCAGTGATGTTTCGTATATTTAATAAAAATGACAGTTTTCCAAGCTAATCACTAAGTCCAGTGTTTACAGTAATCGTGTGATAACCTACAGTCAGATGAACGCTGTTTTCTACCTTCAATGATTTAACTGTTTGACCAAGAATGAACACTAACAGCGAATGAAACAGGAAGGCTTCAAGCCAACCGCCTTCTCCAAAGGGAGACTTTGGAACGATAGATGGCAGCATACCAAGTAAATATCAATTATTTACGTAGTTTTTAGCATACGCACATTTTCGAGAACAATGAATACACTTGGTGAGTCTGCTGCCAATCTAGTGTGTACTCAAAAGTCTTCCATTTCATTTTGACTTTTTGTTGATATTCAATTATCGTAATGAATACTTATTGATTTAAATATCAATCAAGCAACTGACCACAAATCGAGATATATGCTTTCAATGAATTCCAAGTGTCTAAAATTGTCGCAGTATTTAAAAGTGCCCCACAGATTCATCAAAGAATCATCACCAAAGATAATAATGCAACATGTTGTCTTGTAATGCATATGCCTGAAATCTGGTTAGGAACCCGCGTCTAGTTTGCAATACAGTTGCTATTATAACTTTTCTTAATCTAAAGTCATTGTCTAGTTTGCAAGAAAGTTATTATTCTTCGTTAAAGTTGTTATTAAAACTTTCCTTAATCTTAAAGCCACAGCTCAACAACGGTAAGAAGAAATACATACATGGCACAGATTTGCATATACCTTACATGGTATAAAGGTAATTATGGTAGAAAACATTCCTTGACATATTTCTGCCTAAAGTGTTACTGTTTTTAAAAATTAAATGAAATAAGATCCAAAATGATTGTTCATCTCATTTAGATGAAAACTTTGTCTACAGGAATGCGTACAAAAATGCTGAATGCATTTTACCGTTTTCTCGCAAATTAAACAACGGAATGAGCTGACATTTTCACAGGTTGGTTTCATTACAAATAATATATTGATTTGTGCAAAAAATGGAAGCATTTACAGACAGTTGACCAACGTTGAGCTGGGGCTTTAAGGCATTTTCTAGTGTGCAAGAGAGTTATTAGTCTAAGTTAAAAAGGGTTCGCAAATCTAAATGACGGCCAGTATGAAAATCAACATGGCCCTTGTTAGGTATAGCAATAGCTGGCTTTCGGAAGTCTCTGTTGCTTCCTCACCTAAAGGATCTAAAAAAAACATAATTTGTCTCGAACCATTATTATGTTCAATTCGGACCGACAGGGTCCAAAAGTTCATTTCATTTTGTTATACTTGTTACCATCCACACCCCTATTTATTAAAACACATAGTGAAAATAGTGGATCCAGCACTGTTAACACCATATTTGAAATTGTATTGCTACAAATACATGTTGTGCAAATTACAACAAGCCAACAGATACAGCGTTACTGGATGAGATAGCGCCAACATTTGTTATCCACCATCCATCGCAAATTTCACATTGGATAATAAATGTATTAAAAACCCCATATCTCAGCAATTAATAACAATGTCCTTAACGAATAATAATTGTTAGGAATTAAATTACACAAACTGTTTTCCTAAAGTTATTTTTTCCCTTGAATTTCCCGGGAACAAACAAACTATGTAGACTGGAAACTTTACAAGCTACTGCTACAGAGTGTCTCTGGCCGCAATGACCTTGGCCTCTTCTGACCCTACGCCCATCGGCTTGAAATCTCAATTCAATTAAAATGTCTTCGTATGAAGTTCTCAAAATAGATCCATACATTTATAAATATAAGCTACAGGCGAACCCGAAGGGGCGTGTTCACTCAGAACAATTTGATTGTGTACCAGCCTCTACCATGCTGCAGCCATCTCGAAAGGCTCCTGTTTGCAATAGACTGTGTCAAAGCTGTTTATCAAGAGAGTTGCGACGTGGAGGGACCAGTTTTCTTTGGTCACGTGGTTGTTGGACGCCATTTTTTGGTTCGAATGGTGCACAAGCCAATGTGCAGTCTCGTCTAGCACCCTATGTTGTGTGCACGTATGTTTTTAATGTATTTTTTTTCTCGAAAATGGCTTTTAATTGCAAGTTGTCGCAACTATCTTAATACACTTTCTAGACTAAATTTTAAAAACACATACTGTTCTCTTCTCACCTATACATTATTTCTGTCTTTCACCCTAAAAACTAACTTAGTCAAAACAGGGATAATTATTCATTTCAGATCATATTTTGACTAAAATCAGTCAAGATGGTCTAAAATGACTAATCCAGGCTGTTTTGACTATCTTTTATAGTGTTCGTGTAGCAATCGTTATAAGCGCATTTTAGGTTTGGAAAGTGCGCTTTACAAGTCTGATTTATTATTATGATTATTACACAGCTGTGGACTGTGCAAGTCTCGCGTGATTTGACACGTTAAAGTAATGTTAACATATACCATATCAGCCATGTTGAGATACGGTGGACACAATACTATGACACTGGTGTGGGTAAATCTATCTGTACACTCAAACCAAACAGTGCGCTTCTATACTGTCTTCCATATCGAAAAAAAAAAAAAAAAAAAAAAAAAAAAAAGGCTAATGGAGGTGTTTGTACTGCCATGCAATATACCATGGTGCGAACAAACACGGTGGTTATTAGAGCGTAAAACGATACAATCAAGGCATATGTACAATGTATAAAAGAAACAGGTCAGGGTGAAACGTCATATCAGTACCAGTAATGTAAGTGTGAACCAAAGTTTGCCAAATGTAACAAGCACTGCACTGTAATGGCTTTATACATTAGGGCTTATAATTGCATGGCTCAGCTAACCGTGGAATTCTGCACTTATATTGTCACCATTTTCAGCTTCCACGGTTTAACTCAGAATTTCTGCGCCGGCCTTACATGCGAAGAATACATGAAGTACACACGCACTCTCACAAGCCAAATTTGCATGCTGACCTGTGAAACACTCTTACGGTAAGCATGAATTCTTCTCATACAACAGGTTTCGGTTTTTCGCTCACGGTAAGCAGAGAATCCAAAGTGACCCAGGATAAATGGTCGTTATCATGTCCACATAGTCTCGATTCTATAAAATTGAATTCATGTTTAGTTTCAACGCCATTTAAAGGGTCTATGTCGTCATGATCATTGCAGTAAATGGAATAACCCAGTTACTATGCGTGCGTGTGCGCCGGCAGTCACATCACAGTTTGACAAAGACGGCACCCTTTGTGATTTGACTGCAAGCGCGCGCGTGTGCAGTCTCTGGGTGAGGGGGGGGGGGGGGGCTTCTGTCCATGCACAGGCACGGGCCTGATATAACCATGACGACGTAGCCTCTTTAAGCGGTGTCTTCTTAGGCATGCAAATAAATCGAACATTTCTATCCACCCCATCCAAAAAAAAATAAAATAAAAAAAACACAAAATAAATACATAAATAAATACTCTGACTTTGATATATGGGTCATTAGGTAATCTTTTATACTTTATACTTTATAGAGTTGTTTAAAATAGTTTCAGTTTTTACCCTTTTGTTTCACAAAGTTTTTGGTATGTGCACAAATTCTGTCAAACTTAAATAAAACAAATAATAAGGAACGTTGCTAAAAAAAATTTTTGACTTAATAAAAAAAAATAAAAACAAAAAAACGGTAAGCTTACTGGTATAGACCATCTGTGACATCACATGTTTACAATTATAGAGGTATTTCCTGCTGCCATGATTTGTATACCGCCTAATGGAAGCAAACGTCAAATCTTATATCTCAATTATTGAGATTAAACTGTCTGATATTTACCAACTTTTGATATGAAGACAGGGGGCACATTTCAAAACTTGTCCAGCTGTTTTTGTTTTTGTTTTTCATAATATTTGAATGTATGTGGAAATTGTGACACAAAATGTAAGTTTTCACATAAAATATGAATAGCAAGGCTCTGGAATGTACAAGGTCACGCTTTTTGTTAACAAAGGTTACATGGTTTATACAGGCATCATGTCTTTTTCACTGATTTCTTTATACAATTTTAAGTGCTTTACATGCGGCTTATAAGGTTATAGTATATACGTTTCTACAGTAAACTTATGGTTTTCTAATCTTGTTAGTTTTCAGGTTCTATATTTCGCGGCCGATTTCAACAAAAGTTAAGTCAATTTAACATCCAGCTTATTCCATTTTGTTTGAAAACGAATGCTCCGTTGCATCAGTATTAATCAGTCAAATAAGTAATATCTTTTCAACAGTTTGGCATTCACTGGCCAAATAAGATCATCAAATTCATGTTTAGTAATTACTGAACTATTTTTTTTGCTGAAATTGACCGGGAAAAACTATAATTATTATGTTTACTGGTATAATTACTTGTATGGTGTGCTTATTTGTATTTTTACTGCATAATGATTATTATTTTGTACTGTGCGTATCTGCTGGCATACCATTTAATGTATTCACACGAAAATTGTTGGCGCACCCTCTCGACACAAACGTAAAACCCACAAACACAAGTCGCTTGCGTCACAGTGGGACTTGATCTGAAGTCCTTTTTGTAATAAAGTACGAGATTAACGGGCAATGCAGCAATACTACTTGCTTGAGCAGACTAATTCGACACTGTTTACACACTTCCAATGTGGTACTTTTGAAATGAACATCAGTTGAATGTGGACTAGTGTTTGATTTCAGCATATACAGTTTGCGAGTAGCCAGAGGGCGGGCGGCGGACCAGCGGCCCAGTTTCCTGAAGGTCCAAGTCGGCGTAGATTATGACATGTTCGGGCTTGGGCGGTCTGGTTACCTGACCATTACGATTCTGTACAAACCTCTTGATGTTCTTAATCTTCTGGGGATTAGAAGAATCTTGGTCGGGTTCTTCTGGAAGTGCGGCTTCATCTTCGTCCTGGGGAACATTTTTATCATACTGTGCACAGATCACGGACGGGTTGGTTGTAAAGTTTTTAACCAGTTCTGCTGTATCGGATTCTGGATTCGTTTTATTTACCTCTACATAATCTGCAGGAGGCTTAGGTTCAGAGGGTTCTTTGGTGTCGGTCTCTGGGGTCATTTTGTTCACTGTTGGTAGTTTAGATTCAGTCGGTTCTTTAGTATCGGTTCCTGGAATCATTTTATTCACCTGTGTATAGACCGCTGTTAGCTTAGGTTCAATTGTTTTTTTAGTATCGGTTCGTGAGTTGGTTTTTTTCACCTGCGCATAAATTGCTGATGGTTTAGGTTTTGGATCGGTTGACGTTGGATCTGGCTGTTCGGATGTCAAAGGGTCAGTTCGTTCTGGCTGATGGTCGTCCTCTGTATCGGGCCCGTACGTTACTGTCACAGTTCCGTCCACGGTTCCGTTCTCCGAAGCCTGAGAGCATGCGCACAAGTTGCTCGTCTGAGGTTCAGAGTTTGCCAACTCCGTGTCGAGTTGCATTATCATGCTGTTGTCTCGTTCCCTTGAGGTTGTCAAGGAACTTTCCATATTGAAGGGGTATGACTTGGCATACATCCATCGTTTGGGGTTGCACCGGCAACAAAGGGTGTGGACAGCGATGATAATGATGAGGAGGATGACACCGATTACTATGCCGGCAATGTCTGCCCCAGAGAGACCATTATTCATGGTAGTATTTACAGTAGTCTGAAGAACATCTGGGCCTTGGGTGGTTTCTGATACAACTGTCAAAGGTCCAATCCTGCATGACAATGCCATAGATGATTTTTTAGACGATGAAAAACAATGAAAAGTTTGTCCATGCTCTGAGTTAGTTACTGTCCTGGTGAGTTCTTGTCCTGGGATACCTCCACCATTTGTGGGACTTGTAACCCATCCAACATCGGTTGAAGTAGGCATTTCTATTTCAGACACTGCGGGTGTTCTTGTGTCTGATAACGTCTTGCATGAGAGACTGCTGCCAATAGTCACTGTAGCTGGACCATCAGGGAAACAAACTGGAAACTCATCACGTTTGCGGACAAACAAATGAATTTCTGAAGAGTTAATGATAATACCACTGACACTTTTCACAGAACACTGGTACAATCCCTGATCAGATTGCCGGACAGGATCTATGGTTAACTTATGTGAATACAGAGCTGCTGTTGAATTGATAACTTGTAATGGACATACATAGAACCGTTTGTCAGCATGTTTTGTAAGACTACTTCCATCTACAACGAGTGTTTGATTTTCGCTCAAATTATTCCTTTGAGTCCATTGCACACTATCAGTACCAGGTGGCTGAATGGATGATATTTCACAATCCAGTGTGACATTGTCTCCTGCACGAGGCTGCGCCGTGTATTGTGGACGAATCTTAATAGTTGCTGACGGGCCAGTTTCACCTAGAGTGTAAACCAGAGTAGGTCCTCCCAACAAAATGAACAGAGGTACCCATAGTACGGATGTCACTCTGTTAGTAATAATTACTCTGTTTGCATCCATGCCTGCAGATTTCATTCAAAATAATAAAATAATGTCGAGACATCAGCTTTTAAGTTCCTGTACAAACGGTTTGGAAGAACAATGGTCTATACAAAAGGTTTGCACCACTTCATACCTTCAAAACAGTCTCACGTCAAGTGTATAGTCTGAACTCGACCGCAACAAACACACGACTACAAGACATATCTGTTTTTCCCACCCTCGGTATTTCTTTGAAAACAAAATGGCCGGTTGAGGTTATATATACACTACACCTAATCACCCATTTCAAAGCTTCGTCTGATGTCACAATGAGCCAATTTGTTTTCCAAGACAAGCAGACACATAAAAACAACTGAGCAACATTTGGTGACCTTCCAGAATGATTGCAGTAGTGTTTATATAGGGCCCATTCATGCTTACAAAATGGAACCAACAATGTCGACTGTAGGCAAAGTAGAACTAACAATAATATCAAGGTAAACTTGGTGGTGTGCACCGCATTAAAGAGAGAGCCAGTATTGCTCACTGGTGATAAGAACAATAGGAAATTGGCATGCCACATGAATTGGATCTAGTGGCGTAATCAGGGGGTGGGGGTGGTGGTGGTGGTGCTGGGGGTGGTGCTGCTGCTGCTGGGGGGGGGGGGGGGGGCTGGAGTCCCCGCGCAGAACCCTTGCCCCCCTGCTGGGTACAAATTATGTTTTTTTTTAAACAGTAGGCCTGCATATGCATAAACTGTATGGTTTTGGACTGTTAAGGACTCTCTCGAGGAGGATGAAGTTTTTGCTGTTGTTCATGCTCAGGGTTCAAGGTGAGCTAGAAGCAACAAGTTCGGATAAAACTGATACTGATCGGTTGAGAAGAGCTTTTCTAACTTTCAATCACCGACGATTAGTGTAAGTTTAGGGTGGGTGTCGTTGTTCACTCAAAACATTCATTCACTTCCCCTTTTGGAATTAGTATTCTTATAAGGACTAATCAATGATTTTCACATTGTTGATGGTATCGCCGTCGTATTTGTTTGGTTGGGCTTGTCAACTGGACTTCCCCGTTTTTGTTGTTGAAGTGTTTAGTAGATTCGCTAAGTAACGTGAGTTCCGGGAATGATTGGCAGTTTGGTTGAGGTAAAATGGGACAGAAATCCGGCGATACTATTGAATAACACTGTGTAAAATACAAACTGCTATTTTATTATTTTTATCTTGAAAATATTATACATCGCATTTGACACTTAAACTTATTCTTCATACAGGATAAACGATTAAGTATTGCCTAAACTGTACAATTCCTCGCTAATATATAACATGTAAAATTGTGCTTACGTTAAGCATGCATTTTTCGGCTATCGTAAGCGCCGATTTGTTCGCTTATGGGAAGCGAAAAGAACCATGAATTGGGCCCCAAATGAGTGTTCATTTTCTTTTCAGAATTGTCCACAATCCTGTCTAGTTTTAACGCCCATCGGGAGGTATTTACCAATGCAAGCTCACAACTAAGGATTGTCCATGTTACAAAAATAAACTTTATAGAATGCTGTATAGAATGGTTCATAACTAATTTAATTTTCAACCCTTCAAGACAAAGAAGTTTAGATTATGGGAAAGTGTTTGAAAAACGATCCCTCTTAAACTCCCGGGTAAGAAATGAGCCGGACTCCGGGTCCCAGGGCTGACTAAATCCGGGTCAGTATGACCCGAATCTGTGTCAAACTGATGCAGAATCGGAGTCAAAATCAACATTTCAAACCAGTTTCCAGGTCAGCCTTACCCAGAAACTCTGACCCGGGATTTCTCAAAGTGTATTGACGGAAATTTCTTTTTAGATAGACGTTAATATTTGCATCGGGGTAATGTTCTTGAAACAAAACAAAAAATAATACAAATAAAATTTTATACTGTAAACTTCTTCGAATGGTTTAGAATTAACTTCAGTTTCTACCCTTTTCTGTCATTTTTTTTTTTTTTTTTAGTATACACACACTTAACGGGTACTGACATAAAGTTTCTTGAAGACAAGTTAATAGAAATAAACTTTATACTATATACAATTTATGGTTTTTCAATTAATTGCAATTTTTGACAAAGACTTTTGGTATATAAAATCTGTGTAATACATTATTAATGTAAACTGTATTAAAACAAAAGTAAAATTAAATGTTTTTATAATGTGTACAATTTAAAGAATGGTTTAACAATAATTTCAGTTTTAGCGGTTTGGTTGATAAGCTTTTTATTATATGCAAAGTTTTTTAAATGTGACCAAAAATAAACAAAAAACGCTGCTAACGTTGACTTTGAAAAAATGGCAACCTTATTTGTATTGCATACATACATACATACATACATACATACATACAGTACTTATATAGCGCTTATTCAAAACTAAGCGCTTTACAAAAGGCAAATAATAAAAGAGAAACATAAAAGTAAACGGCTACGTGAAGAGATGCGATTTTAACAGTTTTTTGAAAGTTGTGAGAGAAGGTGCTTCTCTGATGGTGGAAGGAAGAGTGTTCCACAAGCGTGGGCCGGCAACACAAAAAGAATTGTCGCCAAAAGAACGGGTTGTTTTGGGAACATGCAACCTGGTGTGATCAGTATGAGATCTGAGAGCATGGCCATGAACATTTCGGTTGTTATATGAAACAATGTCGTCAGAAAGATATAAAGGAGCCAAATTGTATTATATGCTTATATGGACAAACTAACTACCCCAACTGTTATTATTGCTGTTACATGCTTCTCGTTCGCTTACTGTTATTAGCGTGTGAGTATTTGTAGACTACTACACGCTTAGTGGCATGACTGATGTGCACATGTGGTCAGTGTATGAGGTCTAGGTCTCAGATTTTCAGGTCTTGACCCCAAACACCTCATGTGGCCGAATTTGCATTTGTTATGCTTTTTCGTGCACTAAAATGGTCAATGAATTGTTTACGAATATCATCTATATATCCTTTAAAATTTTTGTAATCTTTATATATAATTTTTTTTTTAAAGCAAACAACAAAACTGAGTGCTCCATTGCCTGATCAGAGCATGATTATATGATAAATTAAAAAAAAAAAAATACAATTTTTGAAGTGTTCTTATTTATTTTCTTCCTATAAACTGTATGGTTTTGACCGTGATAAAATATTGAAATGTTAAGGACGTTCTTGCGGAAGAAGTATACCAAGTCAAATGTTTGTTGCTGTTGTTCACGCTCAGGGTTCAAGGCAAGCTAGAAGCATCAAGTTCGGATAAAACTGATACTGATCGGTTGAGAAGAGCTTTTCTTATACTTTCAATCACCGACGATTAGTGTAAGTTTAGGGTTTATTGTTCACTCAAAACATTCATTCACTTTACGAGCGCCAAAACGTTTGGACGTACGCTTTCCACTTGAAAGTAAATCTACACAAACGCAAGCCACATGCCTGGGACTTCAACCGAAGACCTGTTTTATAGGAATTAAGGCATTGCATGGTGAGGTTTCAATGTATAGCCTATTTGGTTTGCGGTAACACCATGCGGTTGTATATACTTTGGTATAATATACAGTAGATTGTTCTTGTGAGAACTTGTCGTGCTTTTATTCTACTACCGCGGAGTGAGTTTGGTCTCCAAACTCACTCCACAGTAGTGAAGTTATCCGAGAAGTCTTCCCAATCCACTAAGCGAAAAAGTAGTAGTAGTCCCGGCCGATTTCCTACCCCAGGTTGTACATAAAAAAAAAATAAAAAAAATCAGGACAGTTCATTTCAGAACTATAGTTGTCTCCTGAATTCCGAAATCTACGCGGTAGTAGAATAATAACAAGACAAGTTCTCCCAAGAACAATCTACTGTATAGCAAAGTAGATATAATCACATGGTGTTACCGCAAACCAAATATACATTGAAGACCTATTTTGTAACAAAATTATGATGACCAGCAACACGGCAATGCAATATTTACAGCATACTACAGTTTGACACCATCAAAACATTAAATGTGACACTAAGACGTAAAAGAATAAAATAAAATAAAATACAATAGAAAAAAATAATAATAAATAACTAAAGAGACCTTTTATTCTGGACTATAATGTTTGATTTCTGCGTATATAGTTTGCGAGTCGGGGGGCGGGCGACGTACTTCATCCTCCCCGGTTTCTTTAAGGTCCAAAGCGGAGTAGATTATGACAGGTTCGGGCTTTGGGGGTCTGGATACCTGACCATTACTATTCTGACCAAACCTCTTGATGTTCTTGATCTTCTGGGGCTTAGAAGAACCTTGGTCGGGTTCTTCTGGAAGTTCAGCGTCGTCTTGTGGAATCATTTTATCATCCTGCGAACAGATCAATGGCGGGTTGGGTTGAGGGTTAATCAGTTCTGATGTGTCGGTTTCTGGAATCGTTTTATTTACTTGGGTATAGACTACTGGTGGTCTAGATTTAGTCGACTCTTTAGTACCGGTTTCTGGAATCGTTTTATTTACCTGGGCATAGACTGCTGGTGGTTTAGGCTTAGTCGGTTCTTTGGTGTCGGTTTCTGGAATCGTTTTATTTACCTGTGCATAAATTGCTGGTGGTTTAGGTTGAGGATCGGTTGCCCGCGGGTCTGAGTGTTCGGATGCTGAGGGGTCAGGAGTCGGTGCTGGCTGAAGGTTGTCAATTGTTCTCCCGGTGTCGTTCTCCATTGAAGCCTGGGAACCAGAGTACAAGTTGTTCGTTTGTGGTTCAGAGTTTCCTAACTCCAGTTCGGGTTGCGTTCTCAAGGTGTTGTCTCGCGCCCTCGAGGTTCCAAATGAGCTGCTTAGGTTGAAGGGGTATGACTTGGTATACATCCATCGTTTGGGGTTACATCGGCAACAAAGGGTGTGGACAGCGATGATAATGATGAGGAGGATGACACCGATTACTATGCCGGCAATGTCTGCCCCAGAGAGACCCACAGATTGCTCTGTATATGGTGCGGTGTAATTCATAGTAGTATGTGCGGTAGTCTCTGAGCTCGCAGTGGTAACAATTGTTAATGGTCCTATATTACATGATACTGCTTCAGCTGAACTATTCGATAATGAAAAACAGTGAAAAGTCTTGCCATGTTCTGAGTTAGTTACTGTCTTGGTGAGTTGTTGTCCTGGGCTACCTCCACCATTTGTGGGACTTGTAACCCATCCAACATTGGTTGTATTAGGCATTCCCATTTCAGACACTGCGGGTGTTCTTGTGTCTGATAACGTCTTGCATGAGAGACTACTGCCAATAGTCACTGTAGCTGGACCATCAGGGACACAAACTGGAAACTCATCAGGATGGTGGACAAGTAAAGTTGTTTCATTAGCTGTCACAACTGTGCCATATGTTCCCGAACTATCACTATTTACAAAACACTGGTAAAATCCTTCATCAGATTGCTGGACAGGATCTATGGTTATCTGATGTGAATACAGAGATGCTGTTGAATTGATAACTTGTAATGGACTTACAGAGAAACGATTGTCAGGATTTGAAGTGAGTCCATTCTCTTTTACAATGAATGATTGAGGTTCCAGCAAACTGCTCCTTCTTGTCCAAAGCACATAATCAGTTAGTTGGATTGATGATCCATGTATTTCACATTCCAGAGTGACACTGTCTCCTTCACGAGCCTGCTCCGTGTATTCAGGTAGAATCTTAATAGTTGCTGATGGTCCACTGGTGTCTTGTGCGAAAACCAGAGTAGGTCCTCTCAACAAAATGAACAACAGAGGCACCCACAGCACGGATGCCATATTTTCATTAAGACTGTTTGCATCAATGCCAGTAGATTTCATTCAAAAAAAATAAAATATCCATTCATCAGTTATAAAGTTCCTGTACACAGTTTTGGAAACAACGAACATCAGCAGAATGTCAGCACGACACCATTACTTCAGTCGTAGTCACAACTCGATAAAAACATAAACACGACATTACAAGAACTGCAAGACTCTCTTTTTTCCGACCCACGGTGTTCATTTGCAAAACAAAAATGGCCGGTTAAGGTTATTTACAAGCACTCCATTTACCCATTTCAAAGCTTTGTCTGACGTCACAATGAGCGAAATATTTTCACTTCAATGACGAGCAGGAATTCAGACAGAACTGAACAACATGTCGCGACCTTCCAGTTGAGTCGAGTAGTGTTTGTTTACGGTAGTGGAACCAACAATGTGGATTGTAGTGGTACGGTACGTACATTAATATCAAGGTAAACTGTTGCGGTGTAGACTGCTTTAAAGAGAGACCTGGTATTGCTTACTCACTGCTGATGAAAAACTTAGAGGAAATAATTCAAATAGTACAACAAGCGGACTGGCGGACTGTACAGAGATCGTCTGGGAGCAGCACATTTAGCACAAACTGTACAACTTTCAAGAAACTTAAACCTGAAAAAAAAACCGCTGACAACGCTCTCGAGAACCACACAAAGTCAGCTATTTTGTTCATGATTAGTTTGGATTCGAAAGTGGGTGAGAAGAAACAGGTTGTAAAAATACTGTTAAGATTCAATTCAAATTCACATTTATTTCCATACTTTTATAAAAATGTATAAATACTAAAAAAGAAGGAAAATATGCATTTTTTTTTTTTTTGAAAGTCAAAAACAAAAGACGTATGGAGGTATCTCCTACAAGCTTGGGCTTGCGATGAGTTGCTTAAAGAAAATACACAGCTTGGATCTGGAGCCCACTTTAGGGTCCTGATAATTCTTTTCTACAAGTAAGGTGCTCTCTAGTGCAATTTAGGACATTTCAAAAGCTTTTTACAAGTTATTTTTTACCCATTTTAAAATTAGAAATTTGATTTATTTTTCGTACAATTCTTTTTTTTCTATTTTTTTTTTTTCAGTATAGGCGGAAACAAGCGGTGGCGCGCCAACTGTGATCAACCCTTACTCCGCCACAGTTTGCGATCGTACCACTGTTCACTCAACTAATTCATTCACTTCCTCTTCGAAGCTATTATTCTTAGTAGGCTAATTTATCCCTGCGCTTTGTATTGGTGTCATCGTTGTTTTGTTAGCCTTGTGTGTGTGTGTGTGTGTGGGTGTGTGTGTGTGTGGGTAGGCACACACACCGTTGTGGGGACATTTATACAATGGAACAAAGGTCCCCACAACGTTTTTCTTTGTCAAACTCTGTCCCCACAGAGGGATTTTTTAGAAAAGGGAATAATAGAACAACAATAGGGAGTCCCCACAACTCGGTGTTAAAAAGACTGTGTGTGTTTTTTTTAACCGGATTTCTCGTTTTTCACTTCTACAATGTAGGCTGGTAGATTTACTAAGAAACGTTTGGTCATGGCACACTCTTACTTTGGTTAGACAAATCAGTCGGAAATCTAGCGTTGCTCTTGAATTACACTTTGTGAAATACAAGCTGTTATTTTATTTTATTTTACCTTGAAAGTCTATTTAAGCATGTGATGAGTCAAACTATTTTTAACACTGCACTGCAAAAACTGGTTGATTCTCTCGGTATATATATGTGGCAACACCGACATGGTGTTAGTTATCCCCGTTGCTTTATCATTGGTAAAATTAACACCATGTTGGTGTTGTCATAATATAGATACCAAGAGAATCAAATTAACACCCCAGTTTTATGTTTTTAAAATATATTAGTTAACATGTGAAATAATGGTTACGTTATGCATGGCTTTCTCTACTATCGTAAGATCCGATTTGTTCGCTTATGGGAAGCGAATTAGAAAAGAGCCATGAATTCAGCCCGAAACGAATGTTTGTTTTTCTTTTCCGCATTGTCCCAAATCCTATTTCAGTTTGAACGACCTTCAAGAGGTGTTTACCAATGCAAGCTCACAACTCGTGGTTTTCCAAGTTACAAAAATACTTGTTATACTGTATAGAATGGTTCATCTTTAATTTAATCTTCTGTCCTTTATGACAAAGAAGTTAAGATTATGGAAAGTGTTCGAAAAACGATCACTCTAAATCGTCCAGGTCAGAATCGAGCCGGACTGCGGGTCCCAGGGCTGACTCAATCCGGGTCTGTATGACCCAAATCTGTGTCAAACTGACCAGAATCTGTGTCAAACCGACCCGAATCAGTGTCAAACTGACCCGAATCAGTGTTAAACTGACGCAGAATCGGAGTCAAAATCAATATTTTAAAACAATTTCCGGGTCAGCCTGACCCAGAAATTCTGACCCAGGATTTTTCAAAGTGTATTGACGGATTTTTTTTTTTTTGAAAGCAAGATAATAAAAATAAACTTTAATACTGTAAACTTCTTAGAATTGTTTAGAATTAACCTCAGTTTCTACCTTTCTCTGGCAATGTTTTTTTAGTATACGCAAAGTTGTGTACTCTCTTAAAGAATTAGATTGAAAATCACTGTAATTAGATTGAAAATCACTCTTTTCGATCGAGGCCAGGGACAAATCTTTAGTAGTTTGTCCCTAGTTTCAATCGAATGGAGTAAATTTCAATTGTCAAGAAAGTACTGACATACATTGTCGTGTAGACAATTTACACAAAATACACTTAAAATACTATATATTAATGGTTTTTCAATTCCATTGCCTGATCAGAGCATGATTATATGATAAGTTAAAAAACAAAAACAATTCTTATTTGTATTCTTGCTAAATAAATCACCTTTATTTGTGTGGTTATCTTTCTGCTTCTAGAGCTCATATTCCAATTGGTGTGATTACGAGCGCCAAACGTTTGGACGCTTGCTTTCCACTTAAAAGTTAATCTACATAAACAATAGCCACTTGCAGGGACTTCAACTGAAGACCTATTTTATAGGATTTGAGGCATTGCATGGTGAGGTATCAATGTATAGCCTAATTGGTTTGCGGTAACACCATGTGTTTGTATCTACTTTACTATATACAGTAGATTGTTTCCGTGAGAACTTGTCTTCACTCTAAAAATTAACTTAGTCAAAACAGCGTTAATTAGTAATTTTAGACCACATATTGACTAGAATTAGTCAAAAATGGTCTAAAATTACTAATTAAAGCTGTTTTGACTAACTTTAGTTTTAGAGTGTTGCTATTATTATACTACCGCGGAGTGAGTTTGGTCTCCAAACCCACTCCACAGTAGTGAAGTTATCCGAGAAGTCTTCCCAATCCACTAAGCGAAAAAGTAGTAGTAGTCCCGGCCGACTTCCTACCCCCCAGGTAGTACTTAAAAAGCAGGACAGTTCATTTCAGAACTTACTTATCTCCCGAATTCCGAAATCTACTCCGCGATAGTAGAATTATAGCAAGACAAGTTCTCCCAAGAACAATCTACTCTATATAGCAAAGTAGATATAATCACATGGTGTTGCCGCAAACCAAATATACATTGAAGACGTATTTTGTAACAAAGTTATGATGACCAGCAACACGGCAATGCATTATTTACAGCATACTGTGGTTTGACACCATCAACACATTAAATGTGACACTTAGACGTACAAGCGTGGCGTGTCGTGGCCGAGTGGTGGAGTGTGGGTTCGAGTCCCGGTCATGACGCTTGTGTCCTTGAACAAGGCACCATAATTAACCATAATTGCTTTGTAAAAGTTGGGGAGGTAGAGCCTTCTGCTCTACCAGCCAGGCTTCTGATGGATGATACCCAAGCCTACATCCTTACGGACTGTAAAGGGGGTAACCCTGTTTCAGCCCCAGGAGTAGGTGGCAACGGCCCCTGGAAAAAAAAAAAAAACAGCTGATTTGTAGCCCACACCTCGAATGGCTTACTGGCCTTACAGTCACAGTCACAGTCACAGTCAAAGTCACAGTCATATTAATAATAAATAAAATAAAATAAAGTAGGAAAAAAATAATAAAAAGAGACCTTTTATTCTGGACTATATTGTTTGATTTCTGCGTATATAGTTTGCGAGTCGGGGGGCGGGCGACGTACTTCATCCTCCCCGGTTTCTTTAAGGTCCAAAGCGGCGTAGATTATGACAGGTTCGGGCTTTGGGGGTCTGGATACCTGACCATTACGATTCTGACCAAACCTCTTGATGTTCTTGATCTTCTGGGGCTTAGAAGAATCTTGATCGGGTTCTTCTGGAAGATCAGCGTCGTCTTGTGGAATCATTTGATCATCCTGCGAACAGATCAATGGCGGGTTGAGTTGAGGCTTAATCAGTTCTGATGTGTCGGTTTCTGGAATCGTTTTATCTACCTGGGCATAGACTGCTGGTGGTTTAGGCTTGGTCGATTCTTCAATGTCGGTTTCTGGAATCGTTTTATTTACTTGGGCATAGACTGCTGGTGGGTTAGGTTCAGTCGATTCTTTAGTATCGGTTCCTGGAATCGTTTTATTTACTTGGGCATAGACTGCTGGTGGGTTAGGTTCAGTCGATTCTTTAGTATCGGTTCCTGGAATCGTTTTATTTACATGGGCATAGATTGCTGGTTGTTTAGGTTGATGATCGGTTGCCTGCGGATCTGGCTGTTCGGATGCTGATGGGTCATGGGTCGGTACTGGCATTGAAGCCTGGGAACCAGAGTCCAAGTTGTTCGTTTGCGGTTCGGAGTTTCCTAACTCCACTTCGGGTTGCGTTCTCACGGTGTTGTCTCGCGTCCTCGAGGTTCCAAATGAGCTGCTTAGGTTGAAGGGGTATGACTTGGCATACATCCATCGTTTGGGGTTACATTGGCAACAAAGGGTGTGGACAGCGATGATAATGAGGAGGAGGATGACGCCGATTACTATGCCGGCAATGTCTGCCCCAGAGAGACCCACAGATTGCTCTTTATATGGTGCGGTGTAATTAATAGTAGTATGTGCGGTAGTCTCTGAGCTCGCAGTGGTAACAACTGTTAATGGTCCTATATTACATGATACTGCTTCAGCTGAACTATTCGATATTGAAAAACAATGAAAAGTTTTGCCATGTTCTGAGTTAGTTACTGTCTTGGTGAGTTGTTGTCCTGGGCTACCTCCACCATTTGTGGGACTTGTAACCCATCCAACAGTGGTTGAAGTAGGCATTTCTATTTCAGACACTGCGGGTGTTCTTGTGTCTGATAACGTCTTGCATGAAAGACTACTGCCAATAGTCACTGTAGCTGGACCATCAGGGAAACAAACTGGAAACTCATCAGGATGGTGGACAAGTAAAGTAATTTCATTAGCTGTCACAACTGTGCCATATGTTCCCGAACTATCACTATTTACAAAACACTGGTAAAATCCTTCATCAGATTGCTGGACAGGATCTATGGTTATCTGATGTGAATACAGAGCTGCGGTTGAATTGATAACTTGTAATGGACTTACAGAGAAACGATTGTCAGTATTTGAAGTGAGACTGTTATTATATTCTACGAGCAACATATTGTAACTTTGTAAACTGCTCCTTTTTTGCCAAAGGACATCATCGTTCAGGTGGATTGATGATATTTCACACTGTAAAGTGACACTGTCTCCTTCACGAGGCTGCTCCGTATATTCAGGTAGAATCTTAACAGTTGCTGATGGTTCACTGGTGTCTAGCGCAAAAACCAGAGTAGGTCCTCCCAACAAAATGAGCAACAGAGGCACCCACAGTACATATGACATTCTATGATTAATAATCTCACTGTGTTTATCCATGGCTGCAAATTTCATTCGAAATAATAATTGTAGATAATCAGTTACCAAGTTCATGTACATAGTTTTGTGAACAACGAACATGAACAGAATGTTAGCACCACATCCAAACTTAAGTCGCTGTGTCACAACTCGACAAAAACATAAACACGACACTACAAGAACTGCAAGACTCGGGTTTTTTCTGACCCACGGTGTTCATTTGCAATACACAAATGACCGGTTAAGGTTGTTTACAGGCACTTCAGTCACCCATTTCAAAGCTTTGTCTGACGCCACAATGAGCGAAATATTTTCAATTCAATGACGAGCAGGAATTCAGACAGAACTGAACAACATGTCGCGACCTTCCAGTTGAGTCGAGTAGTGTTTGTTTACGGTAGTGGAACCAACAATGTGGATTGTAGTGGTACTTACAGTAATATAAAGGTAAACTATTGCGATGTAGACTGCATTAAAGAGAGACCCGGTATTGCTTACTCACTGCTGATGAAAAATTGGAACCGTACTGTTGTGGTAGCAAAATCATTTCTTAACATTACTCGTTCCACCAGTAACGTCAGCTAATACATCTTGGGCTTGTTTTTGTGGGCGTTCCCAGAGAGCAGTATTTTTAATGAAATAATTTGGAATAATAATACGAAAAGGGGGTCGTAACAGATGTATTTTTAGCTGATTTATTATTAAATAATTACAAACTTCTAAATGTCATATGGACAAGGTAGCATTGGCATAAATCATTTACGATTAAATTCAATCCCATTCAAACTCTCAGTTTATTCCCGTACATCATGGGAATTTCTACATAACTCAAATAATTTAAAATCGTAACAATGAATGCAATTGTTTACAAGACTGAAGACAAACTAAGTATGGAAGCATCTTCTAGAAGCCGGGACCTCTCTTCTCGTGAGATGCTTGATGGACAGACGAACAGAACGTAAACAGGAACAAGAACACGGACAAACAAATAACCTGGAGCTGATCTTTCCTGCGTTTTAATCAAACACAGTTAGGTTTTAGGCAGGGGAAATCCAGGCTTTTTCAGACGTGGGGGAGAAGGAGGAGGGGGGGGGGGGGGTGTCGCAAACTTTGAGGGCTGATATCCAAGTTGTAAATTTACAGTGATCCTGCTATTACTTTAAGAAAAGTCACAGCGTGGATCCGGAGCCCGCTTTAGGGCTCCGACAATTTGTTTTACTCTTAAGATGCTCTCTGGTGCAATTTGAGACATTTCAAAAGCGTTTTCCAAGTTTTTCAGCCCGTTTTTAAATTAGAAATTTGATTTATTTGCCGTACAAATATTCTTCTTCTTTTTCAGTAGGCGAAAACAAGGGGGTGGCGCACCCGCTGTGCTCAACCCTAAATCCGCCACTAATTGCGATTGTACCACTGTTTGCTCAAATAATTCATTAACTTCCTCTTCGAAGCTATTATTCTTAGTAGGCTAATTTATCCATGCACTTTGTATTTGTGTCATCGTTGTTTTGTTAGCCTTGTATTTTGTTTTTAACCGGATTTCTCGTTTTTCAATTCTACAATGTAGGTTGGTAGATTTACTAAGAAACGTTTGGCCATGGCACACTATAACTTTGGTTTGACAAATCAGACGGAAATCTAGCGTTGCTCTTGAATTACACTTTGTGAAATACAAGCTGTTATTTTATTTGTGTTGACCTTGAAAGTGTATAATATAAAAACGTGACGAGTCAAACTATTTTTAACACTGGTTGAGCGACTCATTGTTTGACTAAACCGATCAATTCCTTAAAAGTTGAGGGCGCTGTTCCTTGGGTTGCAGTGATACAGATTCACATTGGCAGAAAGAGTCCTCCAAATCAGCTGCTCAATGAACCAATTATCATAACGATATGGGTACATGTATTCATAATGTAGACAAAAAAAAACTCTTTCAAATTTATACAGATTCTACACAAGCGGGATGTCAATATGTTTATTTTTATATTAGTTAATTATTTGCTTAGTTGTTTCATTACACATCCGACAGCTCAATCGGCATTAACACGATGGTGACTAGGAAACGAGAAGTATAATGTTCAGTTTTAGATGTGGGAGGAAAACCCCAAATGGGGAAAACACACGCAATCAGGTAGGGAGTGAAAACCCAAATTCACATGCAAGGCTCTGGTCTGAGGTGGGATTTGAACTGGGGTCCACAGCGGATAAAGGCAGGGAAAGAAACTACAGAGCCAACCTGATGCCCAAATATATGTAAACGGAATAACGGAGAAACTGCTCAATGAAGTTATATTAATATGATTCTACTTTTATAAAAGTGTTTAATTTGGAAATCAAAAGATGTTTACTATATAACCCTTGCCATTTATCATTATCTTCAAGCAAGTAACTTCTCCCTTTTTCTGACAATTCTCCACAGATCAATCTTGAGTATTATCAACGGTTTACATCCCAATTTCATTCCCATCCCATGAAGAATCCCTGCCAATAGTAAGGACAGGTGTCAGTCAACTGTCTGGCCACCGCCTCAGGATGGGCAGCAAGTGTGCATTTCTCGCATCATGTTGACTGGCAGTAGTCTGTTGACGGTGTCTCTTCTTCCGGGACTTGATTTAATAGAGTGGAAATAAATGTCCTAGATTGGCTACCCCGGGTTGCAATTATACATTACATAAATACAGGTTAAAGATAGAGAGAATCCTGCAGCGGGGAGGATGGTGTACGTAGCCGAACAAGCCTTCAAGCAGCTTGTGTATAGTTTGGGTTCAGAGGAACTGTTTACAACGTGTGTTTGGATCGAACAGAAGTAATCAATATTTCCTAGAGTTGTGTCAGTTTTGAAGAATATTAAATATAACGACTTTGTGCAGATACAATTCTACTGGTTGTCGTTTTAAATTTTTAAGCGCCCTTTCAATTAACTGATTTGTGCATGTAAATGCGATCAGCTTGCAGAAACTGGATGCAAGACTATAAGAAAAAAAGACAGAAGAAAGGAAAACAAACAAATACACCAACAACCCAACAAACAAACAAACGTGTCAAGAGATTCCTGCATAAATGCCCCGCTTTTGCAAGGGTCCAGATCCAGGGTGGGTTTGTGATGAACCAACAGACTGTCCCCCTTCCCCCTAAAAACATCCAGGAGATGTTCCTAAACCCATCAAAAAAAAAATAATAATAAATACATCAACCTGGATTCACATGAAGCAACGAAAGGCGGCAACAGCGTCTCAAGATTTCCCTTGAACGTTATGAAGTTTATTAGTCTTTCACCGCGGTAAATATAGAACCGTCTTATTATCCCGGAGCTCTTTTTAGACGTGAAGGGAAAGCCTTTTGGCCCGTTTTTATTTGAGGGGGTATAGCAGGAGGGCGGTATGGGATTGGAAACAGAGTTGACTGAACCCTTTGAAGAGTTTGTGCTGCCGTGTTTTCTCTTTTCTATGGGGGTACTCTCTATTTGGATGATGGAGATTTGAGTATTCAACGTCGTCTATATAATTTGCTTTTGCTTGAAAACGCTGACCACCATTTGGTATGGGCGACCTCAATTACCAGGAAATGTATATCTGGGTTGGCTCAAGTATGCTCTTATTAATAAAACATTGACACCTTTTCAAATTGTTTTTTATTAATGAAGAATATGTGTACGTTTTGTTTTTCGTAGCACTATTGAATTATCAGTAAAATGGATGATTTCATAGCATTTGTTTGAAATGATAAATTATTTGTTATTTTATTTTGCCGCCCGTACTCGCGGCAAAACCCGCGGCTGTGACGTCGTGACAGGAAGGTGTATAATAGGTTTTCTACGCACGGAAAGCGAGTAATTTTAAAACAATAACAATACAATAGGGTCCGCCGTTTGCTCTCCAAACAAATCCCTTTGACACTTAATAAGTCTAAAAAAAATTGTAATAAATAAAAATAAATAAGTAAACAAAACTTACAAACAAAGAAACAACACAACAAGCAAACAAACAAAAAGAGAAAAACATTGAACAATGAAAAGTCATTGGCGATTACCATCATTCACTAGTGTATGTGAGATGATCCAGCGCCTGTCCTTCGTTAACAGTACCTTCTATTTGATCATCTAGGAAAAATAAGGCAGCATGTTTTAAAACATTCGATAACAGAAAGAAGGGAGGAGCGGAACTGAAAATCAGGTGCTAGAAATTTGATCTATACAAATGACATAACCCGCTTCACAACATTGACTTGCCGTGCATTTTCTTGAAAAAAAAAATCGCAAATTACTTTGTCTCCGTGGATGTTTGTCAGCATTTGTCCTTGCAGTGGAATCCAATAGACGTTTGGAAAATGCAAGGACATGTTTTTAACAAAGAAATAAATTAATTTCTTTGGGTGAATTGAAAGAGTCCCCTTGCCTCCCACGTCAACAATACCACAGTAAGATGTTTTAATACATTACTTTTTGTGCATTCCGGGATCCAGGCACATGCAGGTTTTTATCGTTCAGTGGAGATGTGAATTTTCAGCCAGAGTGTGGCTATGTTAAAGGTAGCCTCCAATATCAGTATTCGTCGATTGTTTGTGTATTGTTATCAGTCTTAAAACTCACTGGTTAAGAAGTTACAGTACCAATATTCCATAGAAATATTCAAGTCTGAAATTCGGTCAAAGTCGGAAAAATATAATGTGAAAACGGCGATTTTAATTTACAATCAAAATTTGGGGTGTTTTAAAATGTGGACGGTTTTTCACTATTTACTCCCGACTCAGGCAACGGATTAAGCCGAAATTTTCACAGTTTTTTTGTCATGTTTTATTGAATCACACAAAGTAAGAACACTGCATTATCAGCTTTACCAATCCTATAATTATACCTTTATTTGAAGGGGTAATATATAATTTTATTTCCATTTCAATTCGCACCTTAGGTGAAAATAAAATAATTTTTAAATTACAACGCAGTGCTTTGATTGTTTAAATTTAACTCTTGAAACAGATTTGATTGTTATGTAATCTTCAACAGAATAATCCTTCCATTTAAAAAAAAAAAAAAAAAAAAAACATTTTGCCAAAATTATTCATTTTTGTTTAAGATTTGTACGTGTTCTGCTTGGTTTGAAAGAAGCAATACAAATAAAAATTCATTACAACTTCTTAAAGACTACCGAGTTGTCATGTTGCATTATCTCAGGATTAATTAACCTATATATTAAGGGGTTGCTTTCGGTAACATCTTGCGAACCAACGACTGGAGAGTAATGAACTCCGTACCGACTGGAAATTAGTGTGACCCAAACCACGGCCTGCCCGGCCTCCAAGCTATGTGCACGCTAAATTTGACACGACCCCAATTAGAGTCAGGATGCGAAGTGGCATCTGAATCGTGGAAAGCAACCTCCCGATGACTAAACCCAGATGCACGATCATTTCAATGGGGATGAAGAGGGCTGGCAAATAAAAAAACCTGTCCATCTTTCTTACAATTGCTGCGGATACACTCGTTTTCCCCTTGTAGAAAGTGTGTATAGAGGGCGTTTTCAAACGGATACGGTGAGGGTTGTCTGATGCCACTGGATAAACCAATTAATTACCAAGATAATTGGTTAATTACAGGTGGGGACTTCTGTATGGGACCTGTCGGTGAATCAATGAAACAGCAATTATGTGAGAATGGAGGGGTTATTAAGGTAGCTTTTCAATGAAGCGCTGAGAGGCTTTGCCACAATCGGGCTCCATCTTTTTAATATAGGAAGCTCTACAACTTCACTGGCTGATCTAAGGTATTCCATAATTCTATATTCGCAATTCTACAAAAATAGCGCATCTCCGAAATAGCGATGGTCGGACGGATTACTTAAACCCTACGTGACACCAACCAAATAAAATCTTACGCTTACACCCACAAACTGCTCCCAACAGCATGGTTTTATAACATTGCAAAAGGATGTTTTGGGGTGAACACAGTTCCTTTCAAATGGACTAAACCATCAGACATAGACCCTTTAGACTTAATAAAACAATATCCAAGCCATTAAGCCACCTGGAAGCCATCTTGAAGGCATAATTGAATTTCACACAGGAGTGGCACACCACGAAAACAACCTCAACACCAACATACTGTTTCTAACAGTACGTTTTATAACAGCATGTCTTATTTCACCTATGGTCAACACAATCCCTTTCAAATGATCTGAAGCATCATATATGGACTATTTAGACCGAATAAAACAAATTCCAAGACATCAAGCTACAAGGAAGCCATCTAGAAGGCATGCTTGATAACAGCAAGGAGTGGCTAATAGTGTTCCGAGATTTTTGTTTAGTCCAGTTGACAACGTCACACGCGGCGACGAAACAGACTGAATCATACTGTGAATAAAAACCTCTTATTTCTCAAGTCGTAACATACGGAAGCGTATTGCTGCCTCTAGTGAATACAAAAACATGTTATCGTACAAGTTCCCGGCAAAAGGACGTAAGCAATTTATGTTAAAATTTGTGTTTCAAGAATTATAAGTGGGAAAGTTTGGTAAATTTGTGGCCATGCAAAAGTCATTTGGGAAAAGTTAAATTCTGCATTGGGAATGGGGAAACATGTCTTCAGGGTAATTCGCGCAAAAATTAACAAAAATGATATATTTTTCATGTCAGGAGCCATTTTGTTGCTTACGTCCTTTTGTTACTGGGACAAACTACTTTATGTTCACGGCAAAAGGGCGTAAGTTTGCCGGGCACACGACGAGTTATCGATAGTTATCGTGTACGTACACGATGATTATCGTGTACGTACACGATGATTATGGTGTACGTACACGATGATTATCGTGAACGTATATCGTGTACGTACACGATAAGAGTGAGAAATGTTTTATTCACGTGGCGGCCAAACGCTTCCGTAGTAACATAAACACGCCTTCCTTTATTCATATAGTGCGCGTTTATAAATGTAGTCAGAATATCAATAGAAGCGCCTTGAACCAAGACTAACAACATTTCCAATTCTAGGCGCACCTTCAAACCATTCCCAGACAACTGTGCGACTCAATGATTTGTAATGTGTACTATAGGGTAGACAAGTGAAACGATTACACGCATCCCTTGTTGTTTGAAGACTCGGCACAAGTTAATCTCTCAATCCAAATTAAACTTCCGTGAGAAAATTGTGTCCAACGTGAAGATGTGAATTATCTGGATTGAATGACATGAGATGCGATCCAAGGCGCGCACAATCCTCATGGGGAACTGCTGGATGATTATCTTGAAGTAAACGCGGCTTCTAAAGGAACATGGTGTTATCGGCAACGGGTATAAGACATCGTGTTACGCGATGAGGAGAAAGACATGTCAGCTTCGGTTGGCTTGAAGTGTCATTGGATCTGCTTATTAAGCAGACAATTTTGCTGCTATGACTTTACTGCTAAGCAGAACTTTGCAGGATACCAGGGTACAGATGGTACATGTGACGTGATAGCTGGTATCCTTTTATGATAAGCAAATCGTCGCCGAGCGGTTTAGTGCATCGAACTCAAATTCTGGTAAACTAAGTCATAAGGATGTTTTAGGGTGGGGTTGTTTTAAACTGTTGTGTGTGCGTGTGTAACAGTTATGTGTAATTGTGTAATTTTGAAGTGTGATATTTTACTGTCCTGTTTTGGAGCTTAGATCAATTTTAGACATGTAAATTTTCCTTGTTAAGTGGACAAAAAATAAATGACTGAATGAATGAAGGGATGAAAATTTGGCCCAGGTCTGTAAAGTAAAACATTGATTATGAAAGACGGTTTATTACGGTTTATGACTGTTTATGACTGCCGTGCGGCTGCCACCTACGGCTGCCATCTAAAGAATATGCCGCTCACATTATTCTAAGTCTAGTTATTGACCTTCTAAGGCTCCAGTATATTACTTCTATTGGAAGTCAATATTAGAAGCACGACACAATCTAAACAAACATACGTTTAAGCTCCGTTCTCGAACATAATGTTGGAAAGTAGTATGGTACCCTTTTAACAACTCAAACTGATTTTCATTCCCTCTTGTCACTTGTCCAAGACATGACAACCATCCTTACAAAATTCATCACCTACATCGACAACTTCACACACAGTGAGTGCTATCAAAACGGTGAGGCATTATTTTCTTACGGACCGATACACCATTACAGCACGGTGCCAACACCGGTGTTAGTTGTCAAAGGTATGGTATCCGCACTTTGTGTAACCCAACGTGTGCATGAAATAACAAACCTGTGAATGTTTTTAAGCTCAAACAGTCATGGGAATCACGAGAAAATCGGATTCCTGACTCGCGAGACTCAAAGCAACTGCTTTACTCATTTCTTGAGAAATATACTATTTGGGGCAACATTCTTTCCAAGGGAAGTTTTCCACCATGACCATCTTTATACCATGTGAGTTATGCGCAAATATGTGAACATTTAAAGTTACAATTTTGCCGATGCTATGCTTCAACTGTTTCTATTATCTTGGTCATTCATTGTCAAAAGGGCAGTAATATACTGCTCTTCAGATTCATTACGAGAAGAACATTAACAAAATAATACATTTTTTTATTAAAACATACAGCGCTATATTTCCCCTCCCAGAATCGAGAATAGAAAAAAAAAATAATAATAAAAAAAATGAAAAAAATGGCTGCACCCTGTCGCCATATAATATACAATCTGAAATCTGATTATCTGATTTAATTGGAGAGATGGTATTAGTGGTCGTCATGCTGCGCGCGTGGTTGAGTAGCGGATTAATGAGAACATGAAACAGTCACCGGGAGGTATTGAACTGGAATTGAGGTATACGCAATAAAAATCATCGTCATCGCATTACGACGCGAGCTAGATCAAAAAGATTACTCAGCGAGGTTTGTATCGTAATTGGGAAAAAAAACAACACAATGTTATCTGATTTCAAAAGTATATTAAGTTACACGGTGTCCGATTTTGAATTACGAAATAAGTATTCTTGAACACCGTGGACAGACAATACATCATCAGTCGGTGTAGGAAAAGTATATCTCGCCTCCAGCAACGTAACCATGGAAATCGTTGGGTGGGGGTGGTGGGAGCGTGCCCCAGGCGAACTCCCCGGTGGCTACGCCGCTGCGCAACTCAAAAACTTGAACATTGATAACAAAAATTAAAAAAAAAAAAATAAAAAAAAAAATAAAAAACACAAGAAAAACAGAAACAAAATGCGTAAAAAGATTGTGTGCTATAGTTGTGTGCTTCACTGCTTCTTGTCTTTAGGTAAGAGGAAAATAAAATAATCAATTGAAACTTTTAAAAGCTGTTCAAAAGATGAACATCCTGTTGACTAACAGGTAGACCAACAGCATTAGGTATGGGTAGCTCAGTTGGTAGAGTGTTCGTACGTTAAGCCTAGGGTCGCAAAATCAAATCCCAATCCAGTCAAGTTGTTTCAATTCACTCCAAACATTGTTTTCTAAAAGTGTTATATGTTATTATCTTGAAAAAAAAAAAAAAACAACAACAACAACACACAATTAGCTGTTACAAACTGCTTACTAACCACATGGACCGGTTGTATAAATACAAAAAAAAATGGACTCACGTTTCGACCCTAGCAGAGTCTTTTTCAAAGGCTAAATGACAACACAACACACACACACACATACAAGTATACTGGAGTAACATAAGCAGTCAAACGTCAAGTGGAAATAAGTGAAAGGGGAGAGGCAGAAAGCAGTCAGAAGATGCAAGGGATGAACAACGTCTTCAAAGCATGATTGGTTTGAAGACGAGCAGAGTACAGTGTTCGAAACGTCGAGACTCTACTTTGTCTCAACTTCGACTCCCAGAACCAACCACTTCCCCCAAATAGATTTAATTCACTCGGATGTTATCCGTAAACCTTCTCAGCTCTATTCCCACACCATTCAAAGCTTTATATCTTACTTTTATATCGGTTGGATCGTAATTCGAGGCATGTGATAGAGTATATTTTGATCACAATTGACGCAAAGCCTGATGGAAATAGTAAGTAAAAAGAAAAAAAAAAAAAAAAAAAAAAAAAAAAAAAGGCAATCCCGTATTAACTTAAAACCCAAGTAAGAGACGGTTTCCTCTGTCTCCGTTGGTGAGAGATATTTGATAGGATTCTATTACTTATGATGAGGCAGAGATGATACGAGACGAAAATAGAAAAAAAGGACTCGCGACGTGGTGGAGGCAGATGGTGAGAGAAGGTCACAGCGAGGAACCAGAGTTCCTACAAAAAATGTAATCACATCATGTCGAATGGATGGAGATTGGTTTCATACAGGCGTGAGCTTATATTATTGCAGTTTTAAAGCCACGCACAATTTGGGTGGGTAAAAAATAAACAAATAAAAATATATGGCAGCTTCTTTTGACTTGTTCCAGTCGCCTTGGGAAATAGTTCTGTCGAAAATGCAGCGGTCTTCACGAATAGGTTTGAATATTGAAGGATATGTTATATAATGTTACCAGACTAGGCACGGAAGAAAAGAAATACCATAAAAAAATGTTAATTAACATGTAATGATAAGTTTATTTGAAGATAAGTGATTTGGAAATCTAAGCTGTGACTATTCCCTTTAAAGTTTGAAGAATGACATTATATGTTTTCCCCTGGGCAGCATGCACTGCACTGCCTGGCAAATATTGAGTATTGTAGACGAGACTTTTTTAATATTTTGATGGGATTTCATTGCAGCAGAATGGAAGGGTAAGTGCGGGATGGGACTGGCCCGTGATGCGATTTGATGACACGCGGTGCATTGGATTGATTGCAGTGAAACACGATGCCCAAGCCTTTCACAGGGAGTATAGCTTACTTGATATACGGCGGTCTTCAAAGGCCAATTTTTAATAGTGAAAATAATTTCCAGCACCTGCGGCAGCTTTAAAGGATTACATGCAATAATGTTTGCCGTTGTGACACGTCTGGACAGGTATCCATGCTTCTTGATAATTGATACAGTAAACGCAAGGTTATGGTTTAATACACTCAGTCTGGTAACCAGTGGGGGCATGGAGGCTGATACATAAAAGCCCCCCCCCCCCCACCCGTCCCCACAATTATGTCTTTGCCCCGACTGGCCCAAACGAAAATCTCTAGTTACGCCTCTTAATACACTGGACTGGTACCCTGTCTCAATTATTCAATGATATGGACAAAAACATGCTTCTGTTTATTGGGCAGGTGGACGCGATGAAATAAACGCACACACCAACAAACCAATTCCAAATACAGTTGCTATTTCCACTTTATTTTTAAACTAGTGGTAAATACTAATAAGTACAAACCTCGGATTTTTTTTAAATTTCAGTACAAAAAAGAGGTGGCAATTCTGATGTCTTGCCAGCAATGTAATAACAACACACAGAAAACTAAACTGCGGCTATGGGACCAAAGACATGAGGTAGAATTACAAAACCAGCGCATACCAATATTACAATGCCTTTTGTCCTTACTCTAAACCATTCACTTGGGCCAACCGGTTTTATCCAAGACCGCCGGGATGGGCTGATGAGCTTGTACAAGTTCTTGTTCAGGTTGTAGTTATGCATGATGGGACTGAACGCTCATCTTCGCAATGCGCACAATCACAACACGTACATACACGTATTGATATAACAAACGATTAATTAGCCCTCTTTGTTTTAAACTAAAGGTGCTAGAAGAATTAACATATGTTGCGATCGAGCCTTATTTATAACACAATGCAAAGAATCATAATAATTATCATCAATGGTATACACCAAAGAGATACATTATTATTGACAGGGGCGAATCTGTTACCGTGTGTTATGAGGTCAGGTGAAAATGATCCAATGAGCATGCGTATACGTCAGCCCATCCCAGAGCCTTGGCTTCAGGCGCTGGAACGGAGCAAATTGAACCCATAGAGCTATAAACAACTAGAGGGCGTACAAAACCATGCGAGACGGCCCGACAAGGAGCATTTTTGACCATTGAGACAAATGTCGCTGACCAATAATATGAAACTTGTCACTCATTAGTTTACACAGCAACCATTTTCTAAGTGGACATTCGTGTGCAATTGACGGATTTGTGAACATGGCAGGTCAGCGGAGTTCCTTGTGTGACGGAGCAAGTGCTCCCTCTATAGTTCTTATATAATACAATTCTAAGCTCTAAACATCGTATGGGGTCATAACGAACACGGCAGCGTTTTTGTATACAATTAAACACCACTTTGAATGCCTACTGAAATATGTAAAGTATATACGGCTAGATTCAGCTGAATAAATAACGACAATGTTTAGTTTCCTAATAGACATTGTTTAACATAATGAATAAAACATTATTCCAAAACACAATGAATATCATTACAGGCATGTTGAATAAATTATACTTGTGTAACGACACTGGGTTAAATTGATCGAATCAATTATATAACAGGCATAACTGTAAGATGAATTCTCCACCAGCCCATTTGAATAAACATGGACACTGTGTATACTGTATATGGTTTAAATTTGTATTAAGTATGATGTTGAATTAACTAATATTTGATCTATACCCGAATAAGTGTAAATACTTGAGTTGAGAATTCTTAACGTACCTAGACACGCTGACACAAAATGAGACCAAGGTTGAGAGATGACAATGACAGAAATGGGCGGACAAAACGTTAACCGCGTGATCATGTTACGCTGTGTTTAGCCTTTTCCAATCAAGATATTGGCCAAACTTTCGGATACTACTAGAATATGTTTTCTCTGTTGAATCCTTGTTTAAGGATTGCAACTAGATTCAAACCTCATTCTCGCATTTTGTGTGATTTGACCAGTTGATGTTACAGAACCTTATCAAGCTGCCATTTGGGGCATTCCCTGTATCCCTGTATACAAATATTCAATATACTGACTCTCATCAAACGGAAAAGCACCAGGACCTAGCCTGGGTTCAGACCCTTTTTAAAACGACGGATTCGGCGTGGGTTCAGGCTTAGGCTACATCTACCTGTTTGGAGCCTTACATTGAAAACGCACGTTTTCATAAATAACTGATGGAGCCTAAGCAGGAAGCCTAAAGCCGGAGCCGTGGTTTTCGAAAAGGTTCTTTAGTTTGAATGAGAGAGGAAAAACGTAAGATGGCTGAACCATGATAAGGTTTCGGCTGTTTTGGAAACCACGGCTTTGGCTTCGGTTCTGGCTTAGGCTCCGTCAGTGATTTTCGAAACGTGCACTGTACAATGCTTCAAAAACACTGCGAAGCCTAAGCCGGAGGCAAAGCCGAAGCCTTCTTTTCGAAAAGGGTCTATGGTTAGAGGTAGAACCTGGCTGTATGTGATCGCTGTAAATAACTATCACAGTGGATAATAGTATGGAAGCTAGATAAATAATACAATATTACAGAACGGCCGTTTCGTTTTTTCTCTTGCAGTTTGAATGGTTTCGAAACCGAGGCTAACAACAGTCTGGCTCCGGTTGTACGCAGTGATAAACGATTATAGTGTGCCATTTCATTCTGGGGAGAATTCATAAAATGAAACTGTGTGGAAGCCCACGAAGCTTCGATATTTTCTTTCTTTGCTGTCTGAGCCTTGAGCAATGGTAACAATACTATAAAAGAAGCCAGTCTAAGTTACCTCCAGGCCACGGATTGTTTGTGACTAGGGTCTTGTTTGGAAGGAAAACAACACTGACTGCTGCCACAATGGTTAGGCTTTACCGATGCAAAACATCGGTCATATTACGTATTACAAACACGTACAGAAACGGGGAAAGCACCCTCCGTGATGGATGGGGGTAAACCAACAGTCAACGGGGTTCGTGTGCGTGTTTCTATTGACCGAGAGATTCGGCGGGAAATGGCCAGATCAGATGGTATTAAATGAGATTGGAGTTGCCAGGGTGATTGTGACTGCGACGCCAGAACGAACTGGCGGCTTGTAATGAACGGATTAGTGTTGGTACTCGTTCTGAGGAATTGTTTAGTTCTCGATTTCTTGTGACGGTTGCAGTTACGTTCCGGTTGGGATCGCGACTAAATCTCTTGTTATTGGATAATAACATTCCAAGAAGTGTTTCACCTGTAGTCTTAAAAGGTGTTTTCTTAGTGTAAGTCTTTGCATGGATTTTGGATTCTGCATCACGAACAAGTATCTTCACTTTTGATGGGTGGTGGTTGTGGGGGGGGGGGGGCACAGGCTAGATACAGCGTACGACTGAAGTACTTTAATTTAATCTAATTTGATTTAATTTAATTTAATTAATATGGAAATTATTTCAGTAAAGGCAGTGAAGACAAAGTGAATGTACACTTAAATGTTACGCCTAAATAAGTATTACAAATAAGTATTACAATAAGCATTACGCCTTAAATAAGTATTATCAGTTTATCAATAAATAATACGTGCCTTTCAACCGGTGTTGAATTTACAATCTGCCTATATTATTCAATGTATTTATTTATATATATATTTTTTTTTTTGGAAAAATTACATGTTACATTTTGGAAATGATATTTTCGGAAACGCGAGGATTTTTAACAGAATTATTAATATTAACAGAAACACAAATAAACTAAGAACAGTTTTTCTTATTACCTGTTAGATTATGGAATGCCTTTCATTGTATATCCTAACACAAATATACATATACATACAAATCGGACTAGCTGTGACAATAAAGTAGACATTAAACGGCCGTCTGTAATTTTACGGGAAATTAATAAAAAACGCTCCAAAGCTTTTACAATTGTAGCAATACCTTTCCCTTAATGCAATTGGGAAAATGGTAAACTTATAGAAGACATTTTTATTAAATTGATTTTCAGAGGCAGATTATAATCGTCTACACTCAGCAAGCAAGACATGAAACAGTTTGACATTTAAGTTTTATATCTGGATTTCCGAACTTGCCCTGCATCATTCAGAGAAATGAACAAAAAAGCCCCGTTGAAAAATAAGTGCTTTTGCTTCAAAAATAGTTCGATGTGCTCCTTAAATAGCCCAAGTTGACACCCGGAGGCAGCCATTAAACTTTCATTTGGTATATCTCTCTTCATATCCACGTTGAGCAGTTTTCCCGGACATCTTGTTAGTCATGTCATAGATATTGGTCAAAAAATGTCACGGCTGATAATCTAATTTAATTTCTCCTACACTGTGGGTGGCTTTCGAGGTTCAACTAATGGACCCTGTTTGTCTTCTAGCTGCCTGCTTGATGTGGGTTCCAAAAATAACCCCCTTCTCGAGCAGAGAGGCGGCGGTGGTGATTTAATCATTTTTTTGTTCGCTGTGCTGAGAAAAAAAAAAAAAAAAAAAAAAAAAAAAAACAGCCGTCCAACATACTGTTGTTTTTAGAGTGAAATTAATAACACCACGCGATACGTGTTTCCTACTTCAACACGAGGTACCAATGAAAAACGACACCGAGGGAAAGCAATATACATTAATAGTGTTCGAGTGTCAATTATAGACTACGAGCGTGGGTCTTATATAAAAAAAAAAAAAAACATAAAAAAAAAAAAACATCACAAAATGAAATAACTCTCTGGAAGATATTGCCACCGACTGGCTTAGAGGGGTTACACTGTAATGTCAGTGGGTGGATTCGTCTCCCAAAGCACCCATTGTGAACAAACGGAGTAGCTTTTTAAAATACAATTAAGCTTTACTAGAAAAGAGGTAGAAAGTTAACAAAATCATTACAAATCCATCACATGGATGAGGCAAGACATCAAAAGATTACATTATTTACGATAGCTGTTGGAATTTTAACCAATAAAACGTATAGATTATAAGATATACAAATGGCGGTGCGTACGCTGTTTGGAGCAATCCACGAGCGACGTCAAAACAAGACAAAACAGGAAATCGGGTTAGCTTCGGCCAGCATAACCACTTTCTAAAAACATTACACTCACATCCGGCATTGGAACATGTTGTCCCATTTTAAGGAAATTCCTTAATTGTAACCAGTTTTACAATCATTACGAATACTGCTAAACACTGTTTGACGTACATGTAAAATACAACAAAATATCCGCCAAAAATATAACCATACAAAACGGCTGTACGGCTGGCATGACTGTAAATGACACACGCTGTCAATCGAAAACACACAATACTATTGAGTATAAAATCTGGTTGAACTTGGCACACTGCACACAACTCTACCCTGATTGCACAATATATTACACATTTTTACAGGAAAACTATACCACATTAAAATATATCTTTCTCTCATTTTATAGTAAACTATCTGTTTCATTGAAATATTACTTTGCAGACCAAGTACAGACTCTATCAAATATATCGACCTATATTAAAAAAGTGCAACGACACAATATACCTAATAACTTTATCACACATTATGCAAAATTATACAATAGTAATGCGCATTTTCTCTTTGTGTATGATTTAAAAACATTGATAATTATTAACCACGAACGAGGCTAAGAAGAAGAAGACGAAGAAGAAGAAGAAAGATTTGTTTTGTTTTTTGTGGAAATTTCATAAGCTTTGATACAATGTCAAAGTCTGTAAATATTTAAAATCCATAAATAAATATAGCGGGTGAAATATTTGGTATACTGCTATATTATGTGACACGATTTTTAACAATAAACAAATTTTGGCCACATTTTCATCTGAAAGTATTCATTTTTGTTTTTTAGACAGATACAATAACTATTGAGAAACAATTCCGTCTGAAAATTTGCCATTTTATTTTTAATGAATGTAATTTATCTACGTACAATATTTTTTTTATATACCTCTGCGCCTTAGAATCGTGTACTAGATCGACGGTGCAATATAAATGTTATTATAATTACATTACCACCAATAGTATTATGAGTTAGTCCCCGAACACTTTAGGCTTCTTTGTTTCTCGATTTGCCAAATTAGAATAAAATACCCGCTAAACCATAAATTATTACATTTAGCAGTTTGTTGTCTTGAAAAAAAGGAAGTTTCCACTGGAAGGTTGTATGGAATTAATTTACTCGTCTTAAAATCAGTGATTATCATGACTTTAACACAAGTAAGATCACGATAATTTCCCGGATTGTTTGTGTGTTACTATTAATCAGCAGACACTCTTCGACAACACCGACATTTGATATAATGTGATTCATTGGAGTTTATAGCCAAACCGCAAAGCTCCAAAACATTTCAAATAACAGACGAGCATTTGCAAAACCTTAATATACATGATCCGTAGATGCATTATCCAATTTGACTACTACAAACATTTCCTTCCCGGTTTTGCCCGTGGGGAATTTACACAGCAAGAAGCGCGTACTTCCCATTTTTTAGTTTCAACCTTGATTGTTTTTTTTTCAGTTCAGGTGAATACATTAAACATTATGAATACTAGCATTCCGATTAAATCCAAACAGCATCAACATCAACGGGCAATTCAATACAACTCTATCAAGGTTGAACATTTTAGTTTTGTTCGTTTAATGTTAATGATTATCGGTGCAAATGTTGTTGTTGTTTTGTTTTTTTTTATTCTGTGTGTGTGTTCACGGAAGAAATAGCATCGAAGACAAAACGAAATTTAAAGTATTTACCTTCAAAATAATTACTGTATTGTCTCCTTTGAGCAATCTTCTTGTGCGCATTGTTTCCTTTAAAAATGCCCTATGTGTTTTTTTTTTTGTGTTTTTTTTTTTGTTACTCTATGTTATGAATTTAAAATATTGATGTTCCAACTTCACTTTATTGAGATATATGATCCACTGTCTGATCGATTAGTTTTTTAATGGATTCCTCTCCCCTCTGCGACATGGAGATAAATCACGATCGAATTTCCGCTCGCCCTCACCAAGGCTACCGACCAATTAGTCAGAATAAAACATTCCTGTGCACTTAAAAACAATATTGGGTTTTAGCTTCAATTTGATACGCTGGAATTCTCAGTGATGGTACACACTTGAGATCCCCTAGCGAGGATGAAAATTCTATGCGTGATGCAGGTTTCCGTCCAACACCTGCCGCCCGGAGGTAAATTGTGTACAAGGGATTAAGGAGCAGCTAAGAAAAGAACGTCAGATTAGCAAAGGGATTAGACAGTTTACAACATACCGGTAAAGAAGGAAAAAACATCTCCTTCTCATTTAGGAAGAGAACAAATTTCTGGGGCAAAGCTTAAAGGAGTTGTAAAAAAAGAAGTAATTCATCTCCACATGAGTTCGATTGAGTAAGGACAATCAAATTAACGGATTTAAATTAATTTGTTTGTTCAGCTTCTCTGCACGTACAATTTACTTTGAAATAACATTTAACAACATTCGTTCGGGCGTCATCTTTGACGACAAATCAATCGGTAATATTCCGTGGAGTGTTACACTATGTATGGACGATGGTACAGTGTGAGTGAAACGGTACTTTCAGTGAAACTTTACAGATTGAGTGAAATTTTAACTGCAAGTGAAGATTTGCAACTATGAAGGCTTAGACGTTCATTTGGTAAAATTATTCCTGAGAATGCAACTGTCTTAGTTGTACTGTCGAGTCATTGAACTCGACATCGGTTCCCTTACATTAAGAAGCTAATTAAACACCGTAGCTTATTTAAAACACAAATTACAAAGCGTTGTTTTCTCGTAAGTGACCAGCTATTTCAATTTTGCTGTGGTTTTTAACTATCATTACAATATCTGACAAGCTAGAAAACATTTATACCATAACTATTTTCACCGCCTCTTTAATCAGTTATGAATCAGTGTCCACTGTGGATAACTACGGGCAAAATCATCAACTTCACTTTGCGTGACACTGGGGAAATTAAAGGGGGTGTATCACCTGGGATATCCCTGCCTATTTTCACGCCTCTTGGAATTGATAAAAGGCAAGAAATTTCCACATTATTTTGGCAACGGCTTCGAGGTATTCTTTGTTGACAATAACGTAAAGTAGTCAATGAAAAAAAAAGAAGAAGAAGAAGATACAGACAGTTCGCGAGGGCATGGTAGACCTGAGCAAATTGCAGCGCACGGTCGTAAAGTAAACATAAAATATATTACACAGATGTGATGGAGTTGATGAAGACAATATTGCGTTCGTAAAAAGAAACTGTTTTGCCTCACACAATTGACATCTTGGAAAGGTTACACAAAGGGAATGTTTTAGTCTCTACAACGCGCGTGAACATCAGCAAGCAGACCCAGTGATCTCGGAATGACAATTAAATATCACTTCTACAATTACTCGTGCACGACCGCTCTACGTCAACAAAACGTTGCTATGGAAACAATCAGCACTGTACAACTAACCCTAAAAAATGTAAAGCATAAATTATGTCAGATGTTATTTCTACATAAAACAATAATACAAGCTATAATATATCATAGATGCTTGAAGTGAACAAGTTATAAAATATTTCTCATATATGTTTGTATTTGTTCTAGAGACAAATACTTAAAAATCCGATCAGAGAATAAATTTGAGAAGAAAAGATAAATCTCGACTCAATGATGTGAAATAGCAGGCTCAGTGAAAAACGCGGTCAGCAGAAATTCCGCTGTTCTCGGCCCTTCCATTCTTTTACCATCTCCAAACTGCTTTCGGTCACGAAAACGCCGTGACGTCATATCCACAGCTCCACAATCTCAAAGAAGAAATTATCAAATCCAATTCAGCTCCCTTTTGAATCGTTAGCTTTTCCTTTGAACTTACGTCAAAACGCGGGAGGAAAGACACCCCAAGACTGTAATTGGATCAGCACGCTCAGGTGCAAAAACATCATGCTCTAAAACCGTCCCACAAAAGGGACCCGTCAGAGTCATTCTAGTTGTACTCCGAGATTTGCCTTTCTGCCAAGAAGAAGAAGACAAAACAAAAAAAATAATAAAAAGGCAGGTTGAATGACGCGGGAAAAAACACGTCAAGCTGCACACATTGCTATAAATAAACTCGTTTGACTTTTACGCCCTTTAATTCTGAGATGACATTAAAAACAAAAAAAACAACGATTTTCTGTCAAGAAATTATTTGTCTAATATGAAACGATTAACGTGGTTCAGCCTTGATGGCAGGTGACATTTATGAGAGTAGGGAGCGGGTTATTCTCCACTCATCGAGGACTGAAATACTCATGGGAAACTGACAACTGACAGTCCAGCGGAACAATTCTATTTTTGGAATTATCCGTGTGAAGGCCAAGGAGGCCGTAACAACATTGATGTGATGCGGGTTTTTTGTCTCTCCATGCACGACCTGTAATTATTTTGGCTAATTCTAGAAATTTACGCCTGCCTTGTTTTGTGATGACACATTACCAGATAGTTTGAACAACGTTCAACGGGAAACGGCATATCTAAATATTTACGAAGTGCCGCTTCGGCATGTAAAACGGAGATATTCACGATGTTGCACGGCGACTGACGACTTGTGACAAGACTAGGCGTGGCACGCTACGACGATGAAGTGATACCAGATTTGAATATTTTCGAATTACCGCGCGGGTCGCCGGGCTCGTTTTCCTCAATGGCCAAAAAAAAACACAACAGCGCGGTGGTTAATGTATTCACTACAACTTCTTTTTTTTTTTCCTTCTCCTCGTTTTGAGGTTGGCCTTACGGTGATCCGGTCGATCGATGTTCCGGGGAGAGTAAATTACTTTCAGTTCATCGGAGCCGCGGGAAAATGTAGCCACCATCAGGCAACATTACATTGGCACCGTTATGGCAAGATTTACTATTTACTGACCGGCAGATTCAGTAATGCTGGCCTCGCCAACAAGCCGCGTTTATTATGGAAATTGAAAGCAAATATTTCAAAACCGTTAAAACTACATTTTCAAGACGTGAGCGGATACCAATCACGTTAGGTTAGAGCTATTAAAAGCGCACCAATAATATCAAAATATCAGCCCAAATTATTTGTATCGCATCATTTGAAGTGAAGATGCTAAAGATTCATTCACTTGTTCGGCTTCAAGTCTCAAATAAAAGTTCTTGGGAATTTCTTAAGAAAATTTAAAAATAACGAGTGAAAAAAAAAAATCAAATAAGACATCAGATACGGCAACGCATAACAAAAGGAGCAGTTAGGGTGAATCGAATAGTACAATTTGTAAAGTGTATAATTTCACAGAGAACAGGGTAAGGCCAACTTCGAAATGAAACTGACTGTACGAAAAGCCGATATTTTTAAAATACAATCAAGCAGTGTTAAAAGAATTCCAGAATGACGGGTCAACTTTCCTCCCGTTTTGTTGAAGCCGAGACACACAAACTGTAGGCAAGGAAAAGGAGCGTATAAGGAAACATTTTTACCGCGTTAATTTTCCCACAACCTTCACAATTCCGCAGCAAAAAAAATAATCTCTTTTCACGAGGAATTACCGAAACATCTTCCAAGCTAAATTACATTTCCAATTACTAGACACGACGGTCGTGAATGACAATGACCGAGATTATTAGCTAAAGTCGCCAACGGCCTGATGGCTAATTCATGAAAGCCAGCAGTTGTACCACGTCACGTGTCAACGTTACCCCCCCCCCCCCCCCACGCACATCCATACCTATCACTAACAACACCTCGTCAGCGACTTAAATACCGCTGGATTTCAGAACAATAACAATACTATTAATAATAACAATATTAATAAAAATAAAACGGAAAATGTCAAATCTCTAGATGCACGCACAAATAGATTCCACTTTAGAAAACTAACATCTATGTTTTACACTCTCTCTTCAAAATCTGGTACTATCTAAAATATAGTAAAAATTCTATCTAGAAAAAGCTGTAGAAAACACTCTTTACTTGGAAAGATTTTAGAACAGTCGAAACACTACAATTTCAATAACTCGATTTTTATCCTGATATCAAAATTTGACTCTATATAGTTTCCCTGATTGGAAATGTCAATATTTAAAGGTAAAATAAAGGATTGGCAAAGCTGATAGTGCAGTGTTCTTACTTTGTGTGATTCACAAAAAAAAGTGAACATTTTTGCCCATACCGTCGTCAGGAGAAAATATTGAAAAACACTGCACACATTTAAGCATGTAAACACACTGTCCTTAATTTCTGTTGTTAATGTTACAACCGAAATTAAAATCGGGGTCTTCACACTCTATTTTCTCAACTTTGACAGTATTTCAGACAGACTTCTAAAGGAAGATTGGTACTTGTATGAACTTCTTAATCAGTTAGCTTCCAGACACAATATTAACACAATCAATTTTGATGAATACCAATCCTGTATTCTACCTTTAGCAGTTTCAGGGATCTCTTTTTGCATATGTGTTTTGAATGAGAAAATACCCTGGCATTTTACGGTTCGGTTTACAAAAATATTCCCACGTTGTGTAAACTTGACTTGGTGTTTCGACTGTATCCGACCCGTGTAAACTAAGTTGGCAAGGGTGTACATTGGAAATCTTTTTTTGGTCACAGTTATGCAAATTTTATAGACCTTCCAACAGGACATTGAAGTTTTCATTGTGTTGAAACCAATGTGACCAAACCGAGGCTGAAGGACAAAAATAGTCTGGCCCCTCCATTGTATTTTGAGCAGGATCATGTAAATGGATACAAGGTATCAAACTACCATGATTAAGGGCCTAGTGCATGCACGCAACAGGTCATTATGGAAAGTTTCTCATTAGCAGGCAGACTATCCGAAGCATCTTGGCATGATTGAATGAAAGATGATATCTTGGGCGGTGTCTCTCCTCCTTGGACAACATGAGAGGATTAAGCAATTAGGGTGATCCCATACCCTCTATTCTGTTTCCTGAAACGGATTAAGACTCCGACAGGTGCATGCAGTGACTCACAGGGTCTTGTTACAGATTGCTTGAATGTGCACTTCTCAGGGGGTGTTTCATTAATGAGCATTCTGTAACTCTCTCCAACTTTATTTCCCAACTTGGCGATTCCCGTATACTTCTGACAAAACTGATTCCTAACACAGATAGATGCTTAAGCATCATGACCTCGACTACCTTAATCTGGTTCAAACTAGAACATGATCACTCCGCATGCCATCTTTTTTTTGTTTTTGTTTTTGTTTTTTGTTTTTGTTTTCGTTTTTTTTTTGTTTTTTTTTTTTTCATTATTTGCAACACATTTCTCTGACGATCTTAAAACGAGACGTTCCTCCAAATAGGCTGGTTGCTTTGAAATAGGCGATATAATCGCTGAGGTATAAACCCTGCCCACAGGGAGCTAGATGATGACGGCCGAGATGTGAAAAGGCTCCAATATTGAACAGGTCGCGTACCCAATCATCCCTGTTCAGAACACAATAAACAAAGCATTACAAGAGTGAGAAGACCGGCAGTGCTGACATTCACGACGGAAACACCGTCAGCGGTAAGGGGCCCGATCACACACGTGAAGGGATTCCCGTGTTCCGCGTTTGTAGGGATAGACCAACAGTCGAATGTTAGCCCCACATCGTCAATCGTCACAGACTTCTTCATTTCTGATCCCGCACCACCGTCTCTCCGGAGCCCCATGGTCCATGCATCATCTGCCACGGTGATGGCGCCTCTCTGGTTGACAACAGGGTACCTGTCCTTCGCCAGGGTGCCGCAGAAGATGTTATCCCCCTCGACCAAGGGAGCGGCACCGTTCGGGAAGCACACTGGAAACAACTCCGGGAGGTACACCGTCAGGAAGGCCTCCCCGTACGCAACGGTCTTGGATTTGCTCTCCAAGGTGCTGTCCGTGTTGTTGGTGCTGATCAGTTGACATCGGTAGACGCTCTCGTCTCGCTCCTCAACTGGGTTAATCACTAAACGCTGCACAAAGGCTGAGGTGACTGCTGCTACCTCATCAGTGTGCTTCTGTACCAGGAGGTGAATCCGACTGATAAACAGACGGTGATCAACAGACTTGTGAAGGGCACCATTTGAAGCAATCACTGTCTCACTCACAGATCCCTTGTAGAATCGCGTCCATCTGACTGTGTGGTAGGCTTCCGAGTAGCCCACGATATCGCAGCGGAGAATCACCATATCTCCTTCCCTGGGCTCCGGGGTGCTTTCAGGCACGATGGAGAGGGACACGGTGGGCACAGCCGCATCGGCGAGTAGGGGGCCTATGATCGGCATAGGTACAGCTGAACCGAGCATCACGGCCGTGCAGAGGATGGCGATGCTCACCATGGTGTCGCCGCACATCAGTCCACTACGACTGTATCTTCATCCAAATGCATCCAAGTGATGTCCGTTACAGTAGTCAGGGTGGAAATTATCCGCTCATCAACCTCCGCTCCGTGTTTGTTTCTCCTTCCCAGCTCAAGTACAGATGCGAGCGAGTCCAGGTGTATCCTTGGTACAGCATCAGGCCGTGTGCTCTCCCATCAATGTGTTTATAAACCAGAACAAGCAATGGCAGTGAGCACAGCACACACGCAAACAACACTCGCTCACTCACACAGCGTCCAACAAATTATGAGATCCACATCTCTCGCCTTAATGTGGGCGTGCATTGACGCGCAGATCACTACGGGCACCAGCTAGAAGGAGCTGTCTTGAGTTACCAGCGACGGCCAATGAGTCACACACGACCGCGGTGTACTCGTGCATGAACGCAGCCTGAGCCCCACAGGGTAAAAACTAGCCCCGTATCTCAACCAATAATAACTCGAATAATAAGCCCAGCTTTCCGCTGATTTCTCGCTCTGTATCTTGTGACTTCCATTCACAAAATAACCGCTTTCACAATGAACTTAAACATTCCCCCGAGTGATTCACCACTCCCTATTCACTCCCTACATAATTTTATATAACCTTACAAATTCATGCATAAATAATAAACACAGCGCAGCGATCTTTGTAGCAATATTCACCACCCTCGATATGAAAAAAAAACTCTCACATTTTTGTTCTGGCATCATTTTTATTTAATAAGATGTTCTGAAATGCATCAATAAATCCATGAAGATGGAGGTTTAATTCAAACTCTCCCTCTCTCTCTGCTGAACACAATTGTATATATACGGAGGAGCACGCACACTTATAAAAAAAAAATCTGAAAATCCCGCGGTACAACGGGTGTAGGATTTCAGCTGGTCCGTGTCATTATTATTATGCTAGCGTATGAGGAGCCATTCGTGTAGATGCATACGGATTTAATAATTGGCGACCTACCCCCCCCCCCCCCCCACGATCCCTATGACACCGGTTTGTTTGCCAGCTCTTTTTGAGTAGAGTATTATGATAATTTATTCCCGCTGAACTCTCCAATAGCATTAACACAGATCTCACAGCACGTTGAGCGCCCAATACATCTCATCGCGTGTATTATCACAGTAATATGCACAGTGACCCTACCGTGCACGCTGACCAGCCACAGATCGCTTCACCCACTACTCCCCGAACAGTTCTTATATATTGCCAGGCTACGTTAAAAACCAAAAAGATGGTAATTTGGTAATGAAGTGTGTTTTATGGCCGTAATCAGATTATCTCAAAGGTCAACTCGACCGTCCAGTGTTCCTATGGGGACAATCTGTCTTTGCGTGCACGTGAAACACACAAATTGAAGCATGTTTAGTTTGATCAAAGCTTTGGTTTTAAACGATAGAAACATGGGTTGAATGGCCGGAGGTTAAGCGCGGAGAAAGATAGAAGCAAGAAAAAAGAAGGACATAAAAAAAAATAATAATAATAATAAACAAAATAAAAAAATGAGAAACTCATTTCAATACAAATCGAAGTGACACGTGCGTATCCCCTAAGGGAAGCCGGCTCAAACAAAACAGAAAAATGAATTTCCCAAACTATTTGCAATCTGTTTTCTTGAAAGTTAAAACTGCGTTGGAGATTTCATATTCGCTCACAGATTGCAGAACGACCTCAACAAAGACTAAAAGATGACCTTAATAAACGGACGAGAAATCGGTTTAGTTAACCCAGATTGAAATTCACTATACTTGTTTTATCTCATTCCGTTGACATTTTCAAAATGGACCAATGAGGACATGTTGGTCTTTTCAAGGATGCGTTCGTAAAAGTTACCTCGATGTAAACATCTTTTAAAATATATACAACAATCAAATAACAACAGCAGCAGCAAATGAAACAAAAACATATTCCAAAGGGCAGAATACAGCGGATATTGAGAAAAATCAAATTCATAGAATCATTTAAATTTATAAAAGGAACAGGAAGGTTTTAAACGACTTACCCGTGGATGCATATTCAAGGAATAGTCTTCAAACCTTCTTCATTTGTCGAGGAAAACATCCTTTGACACAATATCTGAAATATGAGAACATAATTTAACAAATTTTATTTCTATGGGTGATTTCTAGCTGGATAAAATATATTTATTTATTTATTTTTTTTTATTTTTTTTTTACCAATATTCGTAGCTTGGATTGTAATGAAAGTAAATAAATTATCAGTACTCTTCATATTTCCATCTATAAACAGGTGTATTATTTACAACACTTTAAAATTGATTCATCGAGTAAATGTACAGAAAAAAAACAAAAACAAACACAAACAAACAACAACATTAATTTCCATTTCCCAAACCTCATGTCAGAAAAAAAACATGCGTCTATCATCTCTCCATTGTCATCAAAAGAGAGAGGGACAAATGGTTAAGTTCTCGCTGGAAGAAGCACATTTAACTTCTTAAAAGAGACCCTTTATAATATTTGACGTCTTCTTCTCTTTGATTTGTAGCTTAGATGGGGCTTAAATCATCAATCACAAGACACGGTCTCTCTTCTATTAGGGATGCTCCTGCGTCCTCTAAACCTGGGGACTAAATGGCTTTTTTGGCGAGCATCTTCGGCAAGATTAGTTTTTGTCCAGGCGCCCTGTGATCTTTCATGCGATGTTAAATACTGAAGAATGGGATGTTTGCGTTTAAAGGGGACACTTGCGTTCTAATTTCGAATAATATATCAAAACTGATGCGCCACCAAGTGATGAAAGGTGGATAGTTTGGCATTTCCCCATTGTTAAATTGAAGCGTGTCTAATCCAGCAAAACATTGATTATGCTGGGAACTTTATATACGCTTAATATATGACATTGTTGGTTGAGCGTGACAGACTAAAAGCCTTTTCGAAACCAGGGCATCAGCTCTGTAGTCTGGCTTTTAGACTCCGTCAGCAGTATTTGAATGGGGTTTCAAACTGGTGAACGGAGCCTACGCCGGAGCCAAAGGAGCGCGGGGATGGGGACGAAGATGGTAACCGCATGATTATGGTTTCTCCATTATACTTTTTGCTCTACTCTAAGCCACGGTTCTGGCTTAGGCCCCGGCTTAGGCTCCGGCTGCCTGATTGAAACCCCGCCGTATCGAAAACACACGCTGTTAGAATAAACTGACGATGACTAAGCCCTAGCCGAACTAATTTTACGTTTGCTCAGAGAATTACAATGTAGAGGGCTGGGACTTTGTCATTGACGACAACCTCGATCTCAGGGGATTGATGCACATGTCCGTTTCGACAAGATTACGACACAGAGTGGTACATTGGCTGTTGAAATCTGTCAACCTCGATCAGTTTCCTCCCCTTCCCACTCTTGCATTATTAATTGACCCACGGGGTCCACAGAGCAATGCTTTTTTATCAACATGAGGAGCTTCGCTGTTCAGGACGACGAACCTGTCCGTATTGGAAGCAAAAAGAAGCTTATTTTGGTGTGAACTCGTGAAGGAATTGCCCCCGTTCTTCTAAATCATCTCACTCTTGTCTTCCAGACTTTGACCTTTTAAAAACAAATCTTCCACATAAATTGTTTAAAGGTCACATGAATCAGAAATAGATTTAACTATAAAGTATGCCCATGTTAACCTACAAAAGCAAGTTTGTTTAAAATGTATAGGTTTACAGGGAAAATACATAAATAAATAAATGCTTTCGGCCGCTGCGCGGCGATCGATTCGTGTGGATGTGATACATTATGCAAACTAATGTAACTTAGTGCACTTAGTTTTCTTTGGACGAACCTCTTAATGTTTGGCTTTCAGGCTGAACAAATTCTCATGAGAATACAAAATACATACGATTTTGGACATACCAGAGTGAAACATACCAAATCTAAATGGTCAGGAATGTGCATCGTCACTGCGTTTGCATTGTTATTAGGTGCCTCAATCTACGTCACGAAAGCGCGCCACCATGCAGTATCAAAACGGACAATACAAATTTGGAGGGGTAAACTAAAACGTAATTACTCATAAAAATAGTATGTATTAATTTTAATTAATATCAACCATATGTTTAGCTCGAAAAAATGTAATGTGAAAGAAGTTCATAAAACTTCCAGTGATGTGATAATTAATACATTTTGCGAAGTAAATCAATAAGTAGAATACCAATTAAACAAACTGAACACCCTAAAGTAAGTAACAACGAATAGTCTTCCCTCAAAAGACGACTATTTTAGACTTTTTGCAAAAGGCAGACACTTGTTGAACAAAATCGCCAAACACAAAAAAGTGAACCCCTTATTTTTAATAAAAGATGTTAAGCTAAATGGTTGTTATTTACATTCCTTAAAAAAATTGATAATTTAACCCTATCAGGACCGGGGGGGGGGGGGCACAATGTGCCCCCCCTACCAAACTTTTTCCTGTAACTTTAAAACGCTACATTCGATCGCCACCAAATTTTCTGACTTTACTTGAAAATTATCTAGGGTCATTTTGTCAAAATACGATTGTTATTGGAGGTCAGTGGTTGCCATGGCAACCGTTTGTTTGAACCCATATTACTCGTTTTTTGTAATTTTTTGTGATTTTGGGGCATTTTTTAGCAAAATGTTATGTTTTTAAGAATTTTTAGTGGCCAACAGTGATACCAAAATGTCACATGATAGTTTGAGATGCATTGTGGGAATCCAAAATGGCCGCCATTTTGGAGGCCATCTTGGATTTTGTATTTTTAGCTGTTTTTTAGGGGTTCGAACTTTGCAAAATTTTGTATCTATGGAATATTTTCAACATTATAATTTTGAACTTTTGAGGTCTAGAAATACTATAGAGTTGTTAGTTAGGCCTCATAAATGCACACTCGGACCCTAAAAGGACTGTTTACATCGATTTTTAAGTGGAAAAATGTAAAAACGTGATTTTTTCCCAAAAATTACATAAAACAGCTTGTTTAGCGCCCTCAACGGTAACTCTGGTAAAGAAAAAGGTGTTTATGTTCTTGAGGATGTCAAGAAAGACAAATTTGCAAAGTTTCACAGAATTCTGGCAAAAAATATGGAAATTATGGGAAAAATACGATTTTTGACCAAAAATGGGCAAAAAAACTAAAAAAAATTACTTTTAATGCAATTTTTTTGAATTTTTTTTGCACCATCATGTAGAACTCGGTGAAATACACATTTGTGGCAAGTTTCATAAAAATCGGCCCAAGACTTTGGAAAATACGGAGGGGGGGCACAATGAGCCCCCCCCCCCCCCCCGGTCCCCGTAAGTCCAAAAAAAGCCCGGTCCTGATAGGGTTAACCCAACTGCAGGACTAGTGTCATAACAAGAATGTTATCCAATATACTGTAGGTTTTGCCGGCCAATAAAAATAATAATAATAATAATACAAATCAGTCAATTTAACACCCGGCTCATATAATTTCGTTTGAAAACGAATGCCTCGTTGCATCAGCATTTATCAGTCAAAAGGAGTAATTCAATTTCAACAGTTTAGTATTCACTTGTCAAATAAGATCATCAAATTCATTAGGTCGCAAAGATCATTCAGTTTCGAAAAAAAATCCAACAGCAGGAGACTGGTCAACCATTCAATTTCATCAATTGTTAAAAAACAATAATAAAAAAAAAAATATAATAATAATAGAGAGTAGAAACTCAACAAAAGAATGGTGAAAATGTAGTATTTAGAATTGTCCGTAAACAAATAAGAACGACCGAAACGAGCCCGAATGGAAAGAACGAAATAGTGTGTGCACAAACACGAAATACAATGCAAAAGCAACCACAAAGAAACTCCATTTTGAATAAATTAGGAAAATATGCATGAATTTGAATGCGTGTTAATTAATGAAACTGAATCAATGTTTGCAAAAAGTGACCGGGAAAACCCATATTACGATTTATCACTTATATGTTGTGCGATTCGATGTGTCAGTTCCCAACGACCTGTACTATACGTTAAGGTCAATTGTTCGATATGAAACACGATGAGATATCGTTGGCTAGACTCTATTCAAGACTGGCAAATCTTGAACACAAGACGCCATTCAATCCCATTCCTGTCACACAAAGTGACAACAAAAGTGATTGAAAAACCGCCTATAGGCAAGCGATGGTCAACAATGTAAGCTCTGCTCTTCAATGCAGTAATATGATAATGCATTTTATACAGCTGTGACATCACTTGGATTTCGATTCATTCTATAGGCCTAGTGGCAACATCTTTGAGTTTTAGAGGTCAATCAAAAGGTTATTGTGGTCCTTCGTAGTACACCATCTTAAATATTTGCATGCTACATACCTCCCCATTACACATGGGTGTTGGACACCAGACATTTATAATGATGCCACCATCTTTGCCGTGTTCCCTATGTGCAACGGTGATATACAGAATGCGTATCAAAAAGGGGATCAGACCATTTTTTTGCCTGTCTGGCCCTGTTTGGTGACATTGTTTTGCGTGAAAGAAGAACAAGATGGCTACCGACGGACTTTTAAAATCGCCGACAAGGCTCAAGACAGAGCAGCATGGGAAAAAAAATAACAGAATGATGATGATGATGATGATGATGATGATGATGATTTCAGAGAGAAGCCCACGCAATATGTGGCTGTATGATGATTAAACTTTCTGTTTAGGCAAGAATATACTGTTACAATCATGTAGTTGGTAAAGAGTCAAGGGAAAAAAAAAGAGAAATCGGAAGAAAAGGTTCAGAACAAATTACACTCAGTCTTCAAAAAGTTTTTTTTTTTTTTTTTTTTTTTTTTTTATAAAAGTATCATATTTCGTTATCGATATGGTTTTTTGTTGATGTAACATTAAAGCTCAATTAGATTGCCTACCCACGCACTGCTCAAAACCAGAGTAGGCCTATAGTATAAAACGACATCATTTTACACGGACAACCTTTCCAGGATGATTTAAGGACCAGGTTCACAACATGTTTGCCAAGTATGGCCTCCCACCACACTTTGAAATGGTAATCTCCAACACTGGAACGCGGTGCTGGGACAAAGACAAACCAAACAAACGCAAAAAACATAAAAAATATATGTATAAATAATTATAGGCATACGAATTGAAATTTCAGTCTAAGAGTCAAAATGCCCAAAACAAAATCGACAATCTAGCGGCGGCGAAAGAATTCAATTAGCGCTACAAGTGGCTTGTCCACTTCGGCAAATTTTCATCACGATAAAAATGGAAAGAAAAAAAATCACATAATTATTAATCGGTTATTTAACAACACAAAAAAGAAAGAATATACAGGGTAGTGTTAATAATGACGGCGGGACGGTTGCTTTTGACTAATGTTAATCTTAAATCCACTTCCACAGTTACTCTGAGACAATAATAGTATTACTTCTTCGAATAAGTGATACATTCCCTTTTTGACTTACGATTTTATGTGCGGCACGCTGTTACAAACAAGGCCCTTTAAAGTTTAAAACGACTACAAACTGTAGAAGGAAAAAAAAAAACGACAAAAATAACCAAAATTAGGGGGAAACAAAACAGCAACAAACACACCCGATTTGTCAGGGATCTTAAACGATGGCTATAATTATAAAAACCAAATCATGAAATTCGCACGAATTCTAATAGCCCGACGACTGTTCAATATATTTCGTAAAAATAAAAATAATAATAATAATAATAACAAAATAAAAATAAATTAGTAATTGATAAAGGCCTATGCTGTTATAACCTACGACGAATAACACGTGTTTGTGGAACTCTGGAGTGGCTGTTTACTTTGCAAGCCAATGACATAAACCCACTCCAAGAGATTTAAATGTTGCATATTGAGAGAGAGAAAAAAAAAAAAACCTCTACAACAACACAATAATCCTATTTATAACTTAATTATCTATTATTCAGATACTGGGGAAAATTGTAATCTTTTTCTCTTGCTCATCTCTCCTGGGTAATAGAGTAGCAGGAGTCCATTAGCGAGATACTCTGTTGACGGAAAGGAAACGGATGACTAATGACCAAACACAACTGGCGGCAGAATTTAAGCACACTAAATACACAGGTTTAGCGCTACTTAACGGTCTGTTCATCTGGCATATGACAACGAACAAATGTCTACACTAAGTAGCAAAGGAAGTGGGGGGGGGGGGAGCAAAGAAAAAAAACAAAAAAAAACAGCCCAAAAAACACCGTCACTCTCCGTTTCTCTTGTATTATTTAGGAGCGTTAATTACACGTGTTTGTGGAACTCTGGAGTGGCTGTTACTTAACACGTGTGTGAACAAAACTACATTTTGATTTATAGGTCATGATGTGTGACAGCTCGAGACAACTAATTGAAGGAAACAGAGTATTCTGTTCCATTGGAATGGACAAGCTGGAAGGGTTAAACTTCTTTGCTGAAACTTAAACTACGCAGAATTGAGTGCAAGGCCCTATTAAACTCGTAGTCTGTTATTAATGTTTAAAGGGTATGTACAACGTTGGTAAGGTTGGAAATCAAAGAATTACACATTTTGCGCAAACTTATTACAGTTGCAAAGATGGTCATGGTGGAAGACTTTCCTTAAAATATTTTTGCTTGAAATGCTATATCTCTCGACTCTAAATCCCAATGTTTAAAAACAGTGATATCATACGAGAGAGTTTTTCACTGTTTTCTTGTGACGCCGATGACCGATTGATCTTCAACTTTCACAGTTTTGTTATTCCATGTACATCTCGGGTGGATTCAATATTACCAATGTTTTCCGCATTGTTGTTGCGTTTGTCCCTGCTTTTTGGGGGCCATTTTTGTTATCGATTATTAAAGTTCAATGTCACTGTTGTGGAATACAATATGCTTAATTTGTCGTTGTTGTTTCGGTTGCAGTATTATTGTTTTAATGTTGATGATGCTATCATTCCGACAACTCTATTTGGTGGTTGCTGACTTGTGTTACGTCAATGCTGCTGTTGTTACAGAGGTGCTAGGTGCTTTGACATTTTTGTTGAAGTTGCATCGTTTTTCTTTTTTAAATAAGGTATAGCTGTATTGGTTCTAGCGGACGGTGTTGTTGTAACTGTAACTTTTCCCCCACATGCGGTTCCTTTTCATTTTATTGGTGGAACACACGTCACGTGTCATACTTTGTTTGGTCATGTACTTACTGCCGCGACGTTGGACCGTTGCATATTATAGGACGTCGAATGTGGATTTTCTCGACGCTTAATTTGCAACGTCGTTCCCAATAAACAATCGCTCCCACCCGATCGTCCCAACGAGGCAAGGTCGTCACGGTGGACAAGGTTGGTTTATATATTGAGTTGTCCGTTTATAAGGTTTTTAAAATAACTTTCAGAGTGTGGGCTGAACGAAAAACCGTGCTTAATTTGAGTTAATTGTGAAAACAAATATGCAATAATAAAAAATAAATAAAAAATAAATAAATAAGATAAATCCAAATGACAAGGCTCCGTGTGTGAGATAATAATATATAATAATAGTAAAGCAAACATTTATATAGCGCCCAATCCATCGAAGAAAACAATGCTCCAGGGCGCTTACAGAAGAACATTTATAAAATCCCTTTAAACACAATGTAATTATTAGATTTAACAAGAAAAATGTAAAAAGAAAACAGCATAAAATTACAAAAACACGACAAGCAAATATAGAACTATACAATATTTTAAAATGCAAAGGTAAGTATATGTAAAACAGACCAGCTGTAAAATAAAATGTTTGTTAAAAGCTTAACTCCTAAAAATAAAAATTAAAGAATGGAAAATAAGTGCTGAAAGAGTCCTTCAGTGGATAATAAAAACCACAACAACTACAAATACATGTGTCTATTAAATCCTAAAAATGTCTTTCGAAAGAAATAAGTTTTCAGCCAAGATTTATAAACATCAATACTCTCTGTTTCCCTGAGGCACGAGTTCAGCTGGTTCCATGATTTAGGAGCAATGGCGGAAAAAGCTCAATCGCCAAATCGTGTGCATAATCTGGTCTTACAGTCCTGCAGTCTGGTTTTATCACATGACAATCCATTATTTAGGGGCAATGGCGGAAAAAGCTCTATCGCCAATTGTGCATAATCTGGTCTTACAGTGCTGCAGTCTGGTTTTATCACATGACAATCGTGTGATTCTACGTGAACTGGAACAAGCAGTATGCAGTAAATCACTGAGATAGTGAGGGGCTAGACCATTTAAACAATTATGAACTAAGAGACAAATTTTCTACATGATTCTATAATTCACCGGAAGCCCGTGTAGCTTCGTAAGTACAGGGGTGATATGCTCAAACTTTCTGGTTCCGTGGGAATCCTGGCAGTACAGTTTTGTACTCGTTGTAATGGTGTCAGTGTGGACTGGGGTAAACCTGCAAACAAGCCATTGTAATAATTAATCTTAGACATGACGAACATTGTGACAACCTGCTCAGTGACAGAATAATTCTGGTATTGTTTTATCTTACTGATATCATGCAGATGGTAATATGCATTACGAGATCCCTCACGAGTATGACTTTGCATGTTTTAAATTACAATCAAAGATGACCCCAGGATTTTTCAACTGTTTGGAGGATGTAATGCAGTGACCCCCTAATATCAATGGCTACAGCAGAAACTTTCCTCGGGTTCGTAGTCGTGCCAACATCAAGAACTTCGGTCTTGTCTGCGTTTAGTTCAATGAAGTTGTAGGCCATCCACCATGTCGGTTAAATAAAACAGACATAGAGCTCATTTCGTTCGTGCATTGCCGCAGAATATAATCACTCGGTGAAATCTGGTTTTGCCAATTGATTTCCCATTTGATTTCCCATTTGATTTCCAATTTGTAGGTGATGCGGCAATCACCCCAGATGTTGTTATGTCGCTGTGATCATGCTTCCTTTTGTTTCTATTGTTATTCTTTGTTGCTGCAGATTTTGGTGGTTTTGGTGTCTCTTTTCCAACTACTGGTGTATTTGCAGTGAAAACTGCCAAATGTTTACTCCAGTCGTGACTGTAGTTAGCATTTTTTAGTTTAAAAACACGTGTATCTGTGTTTTCTCTCTTTTACCCAATCCCTAGTGTTTCTTTACACATTACACTCTATATTTTGTAATATATCATAGTCATCTTAGATTTTAAAATAATTGTCTTTCTTGGGGGTGAACAAAAAAAAAACAATCGAATAGAAGGAGATTTGAACCAATGACCCCAGATTAACGTGCCGGTGCTCTACAACTGAGCTATCCAGCCCTAATGTTGGCGGTCTCCGTATTTTGTCAAAATCATTGTTCGGGAGGCCAGTCAGAAGCCATTCAACTTGAAACTGGCGTATCACCAGGGATCATACCCAAGTTTACCATACAACCTGGGAAGCGGGACCTAAGGGGATGTGACATTTATTTCAAATATAAAAAAATAAACCACGAGGAAAACTGATTGAGTATTTTTATTTCAATTTTGGGGTGAACAAAGACATTATTTTTGATAAACTTGCTGTTGACTCTGATTGGGCTTTAGATTTCCGGCTATGAGGGTTGTAAAACTTATTTCTGATTTGGAAAACGTTCCAATTAAACTGTTGCTTACTGCGTTATTAGTATAGCTACAAAAAATCCTGGTCTTGTATACTGAGCATGCGTGAATATCTTACAATTTCAGAGGAAAGATACCTTCAACTCTATTCTAAAGTGCGTATCATGTACGAAATCAAAAAAGGTCAACAAATCTCAACCACACCTTGATATCTTAATATTAACCACAGATTAATTAAACCGAGTCAGGGTTCCGTTTTTCTTGCTGACTTGGTGTGAAATTCAGCGCCAGTTTCAGGCCTCCGGATTATAGTTACAGAAAAATCCACAGCGGTTCACTTCAATATGGACGAAGCATCGTGTTGCCTGAAACCAATATAGACCGGGCCAAATTTGTTTAATATCTAAAATCGTGACTGGATCGCATGCCCGATTAAAAATGGAAGCATTAAAAGAAAGAATATCTCTTAGGCCAATGAACTTTGTCGTCGTAGAGTCTTGCGTGGCTTTCACCCATTAGGAGATACGCACTGATGTATTAGACAAGCAACTAAATAATACATGATGAAAAATATATTTAAAAAAAAACTTCATATTTTGCAGTCTCTCCGTCACCAGTATATTTCATAAGAAACACAAAACACTGATTAATAGCTGATAAGCAAGCCTAGACTAATGGGGAAATGGTCTGGTTCTTTATTGGCAGCGCCGTAACTAGGGGAACATTTTAGGGGGCACAAGGGTTGCATCATTTTTCCTAGGGGGCGCTTTTGGCCAATTAAAACTGTAGTTACCTTTTGTATGTTTTCCTAAACGAGCCCATTGGAAGTGTTTTCTGACGCATTGACGTGAAACAAAATACATTATGTGTGTAAATGATTAGAAATAGCTCTAAAACATAGAAACTACTACGTAAATGCTCATAAAATGTAACATTTTGTTCTGGTAATTTTTAATATCAAAAGTCCAGATTTCAAATGGGGGGGCATGGCGGGGCACGGACATCAGTTGGGGGGGGGCACGTGTCCCCCTTGCCCCCCCCCCCCCCACGCCACTGTTTATTGAATAGCCCACTTTCTCTCGGTACTGATGATCTCTATACTGTAAACAGGTGTACATGCAACATTATAATTTCTTGTTATTATATTATTATATTTAATTATCATTACAATTTACAACTTCAGTTTAGTCTCAAGAAATCTCATGCTTCAAACCAACCATGCATGTTTGTATGCCATCTATTTCACAAGCCAATATCAAAAATTCCGTCTCTAAATAATAATGTTCATTTTTTTCGTCCCTTTTTTAATTTACAGGTCATCTGAAATAATAATGTCAAAGCACAAATAAAGCCGTCAATGTAAACACAAACGCTCCTGCCTGCAGTGGTTGTCATGGTAATGGTGATGAGTGCTGCAAAATGTAAACAAGTGTGACACCGACTTTACACGTCTTCGACTCGAAGCAAGTCCGCATCATCATCAAGGTCGGTGCTGATGTTACCGAAGTGCCCAGTACAAACTGTAGTATTATTTGGCATGCCCCCGTGATCTGAGTGTAGGCTGTTGAGGGTCACATACTTCAAAACTGAGAATGGTTCACTTCTGAATTCCACTAAGAGAAGTTCTAATAACATCCAAAGCGAGAATGCACAATTCACTCTCACTGGAGAAAATAACAGATTCTGGTGTGCTTATGAGATGTTTTTTTTTTTTTTTTTTTTTTTTTCACATGGCCGTATATGTTAATGTTGCAACATCTTTATTCTAAATTAAAGAGAGTCAGTCACATTAATGCTGAGAAATAATCACACAAGTTGCAATAAAATCGGTCAATGTTATCAAGTAGACTGCAGTAGAAAAAAATATTTCGTAGAAATGTTGATTGTATTCACTACCGAGTTTTGTAGTGTTTGAAGCACAGTGCGGTGAACAGCCACCCTCCGAGATAAAATAAGTCATGAATTGTAATAACTGAAACTGTCAATTTCCAGGAAAAATGGTGAATATTTGCTGCGTTGAATCAGAAGAGGTTTGGGTGTTTACGATTCGGGAAGCTTCTTGTCCCACTCTGCACTCTGCTAGTTTTTAGAGTGGCTTGAAAGGGTTGTAACACATAAAAAATTGAATCAAGAGACATCTCGACATCAATGTGTGTGCACAGAATAATTCTGAGCACATATTTGCAGTTCCCTTGAATACGGTTTGAATGAAATTAGCTGAAAATGCAACTGACGGGGCTTCTATGCATTTCCTGCCAAGTGTGGATGCATTAACAAACATTTCAATGGGGGGGGGGGGGATGTAGGCCACACATCCCCGAGCAGCGTTCCTCTTAATTGCATTGACGGCCTTGGTGCATGCACGCAACTTATCAGTCTTGAAAACATACATGCAAATGCTGCACTTGGGTATTCTGTGTAGTAAGCGAAGATGAGTTCGCCTTCGTACTACTCCACCTCCCTGAGGCGGATTGACGAGTTTAATCAATGGGGATAAATTGAAGATGCCCCAGGGACAAGCTCCAGCTCATCGGGATGATGTCATGATGACATGGGAGTGGTTGGGGGCAACTTCAGACCGGTGATTGATGCATCCGTGTTGAGTAAATCGGACTCGTGTCCACCAAGCCCATTTTGCTCAATCGAAGCCCGAGGAAAACTTCTCTCAACCAATCTTTCACTAGCCTATAAGCTTTTACTCTTGGCCGTATAGATACAATCGCACTGTTTGCAAAACAGGTTGCCAAGTATAATTCCACTGCATTTCCCCAGTGGGAAAATTTATTTGTGGCTTATAAAGGACTTGGTACATTATGCATGGTAATCTCAACTCCGTGTGCAAAAGGACAAAAGGCAACAACAACAGTAACAAACAAGCAAAAAAAAAAAAAAAAAAACTAACAAACAAGCAAACAAACAGATGATTTAATGTTAGATTGGTCCCAAACTATGTAAAGCACGATACCGTTGTACGCAGGAGTTTTTATAAACTGCAAGATTTTGGTTTTTGTTCATTCCCCAGACTCGTGTATACACTTTGTGCCCGCAAGCTTTTGACCTCTTTCCATCTTCAATGTTGGTATCAACCAGTGAATATAAACATGTCCTATGTTTTGTGTTTAATGTTCTTACTTAGACTTGTAACAGGCGCTGAGCACACAAGTTTGTTACACACCATTATGTCCGACATGGTCCATTATGTCCAACTATCTACGGACAATATTGAGTTGGACATATTGTTTGTCGGACACATTGATTGAGACACAATGGTTTGTCGGACTCAGTGGTTTTGTCGGACTCAAAAGGTCCTGAGAAAAAAAATACGTTGGAATTAATGATTGAACATAATTCGGACAAAACGGAATGTCGAACACAACGGTCAAAATAATGGTCTGTCGGACACAATGGGTCAGACATACTGGATTGTCAGACACAATGGGTCGAACATAATGATTGGTTGGACACAATGGTCCGACATAATGCTTTGTCGGACATAGTGACAAAAATTTGATGTCGAAAATAACTGTCCATGTCGGACACAATGGTTGACACCACTCACTCTTTCGTTCACGAATCAAACACAATGAAGTTGGTTGACCATACCTTGTAAAACCCTATGCATTGAGCGTTCTATAAATTACTATAACCTAGATTACATCATTACGGGAATAATATTTCTCATTTATGATGGCAAGCATTAAACAAAATTAGCAAGATCTTAGATCCAAAAATAAAAATAATTCCTCAACAAAAAATACCACATTAACAACGGCGCTAAGAAACGGCACAACTCAAGAGAGATTATGACATTGTGGTACCATATATAACCATTGTGCGGAAGCCAATTATCCCTAGTGCCACGTTTCACTTTCAAATGGTAGTGTTTCTCTTTTAGGTGAAAGTGTTTCTCTTTCACGTGGTAGTGTTTCTCTTTTACGTGAAAGTGTTTCTCTTTTAGGTGAAAGTGTTTCTCTTTCACGTGGAAGTGTTTTTCTCTTTTACATGAAGGTGGTAGTATTTCTCTTTCACGTGTTAGTGTTTCTCTTTCACCTGGTTGCCGCCAAACTGGCGGCCGCCAGTTATTTAAGTATCGGCCGCTACTTAACAGCTAGCGGCCACCATTTATTTAAGTGGCGGCCGCCAGTTGTTTAAGTGGCGGCCGCCAGTTAATATCAATTGGCGGCAACCAGGTGAGAGAGAAACACTACCACGTGAAAGAAAAACTCGACACGGCACTAAAGGGATTCCGTATCATCACACGCACATATTTATGTCTTGCTTAAAGAAACGCAGTAGCGCTTTCCAATAACCTGAAAATTCTAAGCTCAACGTGCACACCCAAGTACAGTAAACACCATTGGAGCTCCTTGATTACTTAGTGAACTAGATAATCCAATGTAATTGGGTTCGTTTCTCAACCAAGAGAGTTCACCGCACTTCAAAGTCTATAAGGGGGTCTAAACAGGGCGATGATGACATTATAACGTGCATTGTATGAAGATGGCTCAAGGCAATTTGGAAATGATTCTTATTCTCCATTCACGAAGGCGGTACCATGATGATACAATAATGTTTAAATGCAGTTACAGTGTGTGAGTATTAGCGATTAAACAGCTACAAATGACGCTTGAAGTAAACTGGAACAAGTTTGTGATAAAAGTGCTGACCCGGCATTGTTTGCATAAATAAATTGATAAATAAATAAAGCAATGTCTAATTTTCACATTTTCCCCTTTTCATTCGTTGATTTATTTATTAGTTATCTTTGAATAGTTCATTGTGTATATAATTTACTCTGTTCATTTGATTTTCCCCTTTTCATTCGTTGATTTATTTATTAATTATCTTTGAATAGTTCATTGTGTATATAATTTACTCTGTTCATTTGATTTAGTATCATGTACAGCTTCACCGCAATATAAACACAACCAAACATATACAAATATAAACATGACTTGAAAAATAAAGCTAAAACGAAAATCGGATTTCCGAAAATGGAAACGGCACACAAACTTCCAATAAAACGTTCGCTAAATAAAGTATAAAATAATTACAACACGGGGAAAAAAACTCAATAATCACCGATTTTGCTTTGTTTTAAAATATTGGCGGTTATTTTTCACACAGTAACTCCTTATATATTATCTGCATAATTGGTAACATCGTGGTACGTTGATCAGGGGGGGGGGGGGGGGGAAATTATGTCCGCGATCAATTCAATTTACGCGGAGATTGGCCGCCCTGCTTGAACAAATGGGTCAGCGGGTCAGTGTTTGAATGGAATGTCAATACATGCAAAAACATCAATCTATTCCGCGTCTTTGCAAAAAAACTTCACTGCTGTCTGTTTTCTTTCATTTCCATTGTATGTCATGTAAACAACAACAACAGCAAAACAACACCAACACCACCACCACCACTACCACCTCCAACAAGAAGAACAAGAAAAACAAGGACACGACAACGACAGCAACGGCAATGACAACAACGACGACAACGACAACGACGACAACGAGGACAACGACAACGACAGCAACAGCGACAGCAACAACACCAGCGACAGTGACAGCACCAGGGACAGCAACAATAACAACAACAACAACAACAGCAGCGACAGCGACAGCAACAGCAATAGCGACGGTGGCAGCGATAACGACAGCAACAACAGCAGCGTCATCGACAGGGACAGCATAATTCTTGACAAATGAGTAAAACAATTGGTGAAAACATTATTAGGGGATTTTCACTATTTTTCTCGCGACTCCGATGACCGATTGACCTTAGACTTTCACGGGTTGGTTATCTCATCGTGTCAATTGGGGATCAACTAAAGTCAGGATACTGGTCTTTGATATTCTGTTGGTCGCATGCTTTAAAGGCAAACTATAAAACTGGTGATTCTGAGAAGAACAAAAAATTCCATTTAGTTATCCAAAAGCTTGCTTAAAATGTTCAAAATAATTCATTTAATCATTCAATAACAACAAATATTTCAACATTATGCATATTTTATGTGAAAACTTTGGGCCGTTTGTAATGAGAATACCATTCTCAGGTAATTTTACAACTCTTTTTTTTTATTTTTTTTTTTAGATAAATAAAAATAAGAAAAAAAGACTTACGCATTACTGACAGTTTTGTTCTCCGACTGATCTGTACCATGCCTCCAAGCAAAGGGAAACGGGAAGGTGGTATATGCGACGACAATAGAGCACTTAAGTCGACTTGCTAGAGGGAAATGCTTTCAAGTTGAATACAGAACAGACATAAAACACGACGACACGATCGCACCGATCAAGCACTTCGTTAATTCAATATAAATATTTGAAAACTGATGCAAATTTCTAAAAAGGACCTGCTTTAGTGTTTTCGGTCGGAACATTTCTGTCAAGAAAGTATATGCTCAAAATGAAAAGCAATGTTCTAAGGCTGATTACTTTAAAACCTTGCACGCAACAGTCCTAATGTAGCTGACAGTAAAATGTAATTAGTTTCCCCTTCAAATAATTAGTTACATGTTTTGTGTTGCATAGTCCTTCCTTGTATCAACGCAAACCTATATGAACAATTTCAGAGAAACTTTGTTCAGCAAGTTCAGCTGTGAATACTTCATCCCAATGCCTTTGTTTACAAATCCCCGGGGGTCCTGTACAGCATCAACTACTACTCTACAAATACAGCAGGCCTCCCGAGATAAAGTAACAATAATACAGAAAATCAGAATTTTTAAAATTATTGTTAAATGATTGATGTCTGCAGACCCTCAGAAGTAGAAACTAACTTTAAAAAAAAAATGATTATAGGAAACAGCGTGTTTATCTTTTGACTGTTAGCAACAACTACCCTACATAACAATCACGATGAATGTAATTCTTAATATCATTAGTCTCGCATCGTTTTAATACACATTCGTGTTGTACAAAACTATGTCAAAGGTTTTTCATCTGAGCCTATTTTCGTAAAGCTTTTAAGTACCAAAAAGTGCTTAGCTCGGAACTACTTGCTTATCAGGAAAAGGTTACTATAGCAAAAATGGCATGTTATTATCATCATTGCGACAGGTGCCCCGTTATCTTTCTGCTTAGCATAAATTTGCTGAGGCAACCGCTTAACTGTTTAGCGTAATTGAAGCATGGGTATAATTATTATTCAAATATTCATGGAAGGCAAATTTGTAACAACGTCACGGCGGCTTGAAGAATCTTCCGTAATGCAAACACCACCATTGATCGAGTGTGTCTTTTCACACGATCAAGTGCAAACCACACAGGTAAATGAAGAAGAAAAAAACAAACCCATAATACTAAAATCAGTTGCATATGGCGCTGTATTACAACCGGTAAATCAATGGACCGCATAAACAACCAGTGATCGATGACTTGTTAAAAAACGAAAATTAGCATATTCATGCATTTCCCTGGCGATTTTTCTTTCACCTCCGCTGGGCGCCAACCCCATTCTGGTGGTCCGGGCTCCTTCTTGTTTATACACTGCCTCAGGCATCTTTAATGCACTCCAGAACCACTGGGGCCCCGGCGTGGCTTTGTGTGCCAGAGACCACGCCGTCGATAATTTCAATTTTTCATCATTAGAAGATGGGTCAAGAGACTTGGAAATCTTCCTGACGCATGACAAATGGGGATATATTTCTTGCATCTTGCAACTGGCGGTTCTTCTTCTCCTTATTTTTCCCTCCTGCAAATTTGTGCCGCTCGCTTGCTTGGCAGACAGTAATTTTCCTCCGTTAAGCTGCCAGGGCGTTCACATTCAATTTAATTTTCAATCACAATTTACAGCCATTATCCTGATGATTTTTTAAAGGGAGACATTCGAGGGATTTTGTTACTTTCCGCAATCAAGTACAGAATTCTTGAACGGCGTGCCATTTGGAATGGATGCCACCAACATACTCGGTGCTCTGTGCATGATAATATTTGTTTTAGGGGGAAGCTGATCAATACAAGACAAAACAAGAAAATAACAGTACTTGACTGTAAACAAGACATTTTCATTCGTTTGTTTGTTTGTTTGTTTGTTTGTTTGTTTGTTTGTTTGTTTGTTTGTTGGGTTGTTTGTTTGTTTGTTTGTTTGTTTGTTTGTTTGTTTGTTGGGTCGTTTGTTTGTTTGCTTGCTTGATTGTTTTGCGAGGGAGGGGCAAGCGGGCAAAGGCGTAACTAAGGGGCGTGGCTTTTGTTGTATCGAACCATTCATTTGTGCACTCTTTCCATCACATTTTGGAGAGTGGGGAGGTGGGGAGTTTTGAGCCACGCCACTGGAAGTAACAGCGTGTAGAATCGCTTTATTGAGTTCGTTTGATTCCAAAAAGACCCGGTAGTTTACTCGACGTTTCGAACAGTAAGTTTTGTTCGTCGTCATCAGGAGGATATGGTTTCCAAACGTCCGTAAAACTACAATCCAAGATGGCTTCGTCGTGTAGTCTCTTGAACCCTGACCCTGTTTGAAATTATTGCCCAAAATAATATAAAATCCTTCTTCGACAACAGAAAAATGTCTTGATCAATATATAGTGAATCTTGGATCTTTGGGGCCACCAAATGTATACTGAGTACGAAAAAATGTTGGAATTTTTCAGAAGCAAATTTAAAATTTTCTTATTTTTTTATTAATTATTATTTGTGTGTATAAGTTTGTAAAACTCTCCGATCGAAGGCAACTAGGATAAATGCTGGGAAGTTTTATATGATAAAGTCCATGAGTAAACAAAGAAGAAGCATAAGAAGAAATGCCGTGAAAGCTGAATACACTGTAAACGGTCCAACATAAATAAAACACGTTTTCAAACTACACTGTAAAGAGTTGAAGGGACAAAAATAGGAAGCAGAGGCTAAAAACAAAGGTAATCCTTTCAAGAGACCGCCAAAGTGTGAAACAAATCCACACCATGGCTTATTCAGAGTGTTACACGAATGTTAAACATTGACAGTCAATCCCGAGTGTGTTCAATGCGTGAAAACCGCTGCGGCTTCTGTTGACATCAAGGCGTAAAACGTGCCACATCATACGTTTAACTACCCACGGCTTAGAAGCTCGCGCTAAGCGTACTTAGACGGAGCTTGAGCCAATTTGAAGTCTAGTTTGATTTCATCTTTATTCCGAAGATTACCAGTCAGATACAAAACTTAATTACAACCAGTATTTACTTAGTTATTCATTGAATCCCCGTAAATGAAATGTCCACAATGTGGTCACAGGCCGCTGTCAAAGAAGTTATCATTTTATCCGGTTATACACCTATGTTCCGACACACCTAACGTATCTTCTCAATCCTAATCCTAACCCTAATCTTAAAACCTTAACCCTTGCATGTAGATCGCGATAGGTTATCGAAACATACAGCCGTCACCTTCTTTCGAAAACTGCCAGTCGGTACATAAAGTCAACATTCAAACACGTTAACAAATGTGCCAGCTGCGGCCTTCAAAATTCCACATTTATAAGTCAAAAGCACTCGACACAGACGCCATCTTACATAAAAGCAGCTGCAGACAGCGTTCCCCACAAAAACCATATTATTTTTTTAATGAGAGAAAACCAAATTGAAAGTCTTCTCAAGTAATGCTTCATGGATGATTACACAACCGACACTGAACATTGTAAAACCTTCCAGCTAAAAGTGTTCTTCGGTAAGAAAAGAAGAAGAAGAAGAAGAAGATGATGACACAAGTGTTCTTGAGAGATACGACGGAAAAGAAGACCCCGTCCGGCCATGGAGAGAGATGAATCATCAGGATCGCACTCACCGCTGAATATTTTCATCATCAAAACACTCCGGATTCATCTATTGATAACTCAATTTCACTTCGAATTTTTCTCAATTTGCTCTCAGAGGTAAGGTCTATCACGCAAGGCTTTAATACCCCGTGATATGGAGGAAAATGTAATTTAAAAGAGGAAAATGTAATTTAAAAGGGGAAAACAAAACACACTGTTTTTTTCTTTTCTTGGAAACAAAATCCAAATTAAGGACATCGCAAGCCTGGTGCATTTGTTTTCCTCCTCTCGAAATTTAGATTCATCAAGTACTTCCTTCCTTTTAGATGAAAACACTCTGCATCGTCCTTCTCCTCTTCACGTTTCTTAAGATCTACCGGCGGCATTGAATGACGCCTTTTGGGGTTTCCTTTCCGTTTCTTGTATTTTGAGGATTTTCTCTCCTATAATGTCAAACTGAACATTTCTTCGTTCTCTTCCTTTCACGAGTTTCGCTGGGCTTATGGGTCACGACATAAACCGCCTTAAAAACACAGGCTTATCTCCGTCATAATGACTTCAAATTGCCTTGTCCTATTTTCGCCGGTTAACAAAAAAAAAAAACATACAAAATCATTCGCATGTGCCACAGACAAGGCACAAAAAACATGCAAACTGCAAAAAAAAATGTGTATACATGGCTGATTGACGTGAGATAATACCGGGACCCCAACAGTAATTCACTTTTAGCTTCTAAGTAACTACCACTAAACATTAACGGATTTTTTCGTGCAATGAAATGAAAGCAAATATTTTTTCTCGGATATACAAAAATAACTCATTGCAATCAAAATTTAAATTTAAATTTGGGGTCAAATTGGCAAAAAACAAACAAACAAACAAACAAACAAACAAACAAACAAACAAACAAACAAACAAACAACCCAACAAACAAACAAACAAACAAACAAACAAACAAACAAACAAACAAACAATCAAACAACCCAACAAACAAACAAACAACCCAACAACCCAACAAACAAACAAACAAACAAACAAACAAAAAACGAACCTAGCTTCTTTTAAAGCATAAATTTGCTAAAGCTATACAAGCTGTTTTCTGAAAATGTAAACATCATTTTCTTGGAATTTCTTAAAATTTCCAGACAAGACTGGGCAAAAATAAAGTCTGTTCTGAGCCAACATGGCTCATCAGGCCGGTGTTTACATCCGGTTTCCTTGGCATTAATCGACTGAGAATAAAACTACCCCCTCTGGATAGGATACCAGTCTATCGTAGGCTACTACACAGCTCTCGCTGGTAACATTTTTTTTTACTCCTGGGTGGGGAGAAGCAATTATGATAGAGTGCTTTGCTCGAGGACACAAGTGTCTCGACGGACCAGGCCTTGATACGAACCCACATTCTGTAAATTACCGAACTTGAGTCCACCGCTCCAGACCGCCCGGCCACGATACCCCACAATTTATATATATATTTGATTATTTACATTTTATCTATTCTACAAACAAGATCCAGTGCTGAAACAACAAACCTAAAAATATCTCATTAAAAAATAGGGCATGTTTTTAAATACATGGGTTGACTAAAACAGTCAGTAAACAAACTATATTCGACAAACAACTGATTCAAACGAGTTGATTTAGGGTTACGTTTGTTTAGGTTGCATTGATGTTGGGTAAATGGGTGCACGATTGGTTCGGCATACTCGTACTACACGGCGGTAGGAATTCATTCTGTTTCTAAATGTTTTAGACATACTGAACGAAGTTAACAATACGCAGGTGGTCTCATAGCTGTGTTTGAAAGAGTTGCGACAATTTACGATTAGAAGCCATTTTTTTTAATAAGCATGCATAAAGTTTTCTTACCAATCAACGTCAGCATGCAATATGTTTGACTGAATAGAAATTCCAAGCAATTTCACCGTGTTGCACTGCTGTGCACACACAGGGCACCAGACTAGACTGCATGTTGAGTTGTGCTCCAATTGGACCGAAAATGGAATCCAGCAACCACGTGACCAAAGAAAAAAACTGGTCCCTCCACGTCGTAAAAACCGTTCTCTGTGGTCACAACTCTCTCAATACTTAGCTCTGGGCGGTCTCACGAACGAGCGCCCCAAGCGTCAAAGGATATGAAGGATTAAATCTAAGATTAAAACGATGCGTAAATCAGCACATTCAAATAGTATTTATTTATTCCAGCTCAGTAAAATGCTTCGTTTTTACAAAGTTATACTCCCAGGCTTAATTAATCATCGGAATTTTAAATAGTTATCGAACTTACTTGTAAAGTAGGCAAATGTTTGTTTCCAACATCGAGTCGGGGAGGTCGGTCATGTTGCATCTTATTTTCCGTGTGCTGGAAGGGCGGAGTATTGTAGTTTCATAGAGAAAGGTGGCAAGATAGAGCCGTTAATAGAGATAACAGTTCCAGCACACTGGGAAAATAATTGAACTGCACATACACACAGCAGGCAGTTGGCTCCAAAGTATGCAACAATATATACATCTTTGTAAGCTTCATTGCCCTAAAGCGATTACACAATGAGAACATTGAGACATTCCTGAGGTTATTTTGTATGCAAGTTAAATACTGTGCCCGGTTGAGGGAGCCCCCCCCCCCCCCCCCAATGTTCCTATACTCTAACACACTCTTGGTACAGAAGTACCCACCTCCCCCTCCCCCGGAAAATCCTCTAAAGAATTCCTGAGATTCTCAGAATACAATGAAGACACAATGGGGGTTACACCAAGCCACATTTCGAGCACCGAATGCCCAAGTTAGCGGGTTCAATTCTGCTATTAAGGCTATGACTGTTGCTAAGGGTGTTGCTAGGGGCGTCCTATACTTCAACGCAAGATGGCGTGGTGATCCAGCCATAGCCGAAGCCGTAGCCGCCAATTCGGACACGGCGTAACTGTGCAATGTTCAGGGGCCCAACTTCATAGAACTGCATGCTTAATCAGAAAATATTGCTTAAAAATTGTCTGCTAAGCAAAACATTTAGAGGGCTGGTGTACCTAAATTGCTCCAGGATGAAAGTCAACAACCCCTGGGGCACTATATTGGGCTATTTTAAAACAATCTATAAAAGCCACGACCTTCAAATTTTTGATTTACAGTTGATAAATGAGGCTCGGCGTAGTGCACCCGCAAGCACAGTAGGCACTACGTATGGCGCCATCCTGCGGCAGGAGACTGTTAGCTCAAACGCACCGTGAAATAGTGCATTCTGACCTTGTTGCATAGCAATGAGCTTGAACTACGGAAGGTCAAGGGGTCTTCCCTGGAATGTGTTTAGAAGTTTCCGACTACATGGTTCATCAGATAAACGCGAGCCAGAAGCGGGTGCTAAAAAGAGAGGCTTGCATTTGAAAAGCGACTTCCTTGTACCAGACCACCGAGACAAGAACTTGCTGCGTGGTAGCTGCCATGAACAAAATCACTGAGAGGCTTTACCATGTAAACAAAATTTGTTTCCTTGTTCGCAAGTTCAGTTTTATTCAGGCTTCATACAAATTATTTATTAAACATGCAGCTGCGTATCTGTTCTAGCTGGTAAACATGTATTTTCTATTTCATTTGAATGAATGAAAGCAAATGAATTAATTGACTAATAAACTAAGCCCCTAACCGAATGTTGATTCTACAGCTAGAAATGAACAAGCAAAGACAAATAAAAAGGTGTTTCTTGATAATGGTAAAGTCATTCCCCTTTGAAACTGGAAAAGGAGGAAACAATAATGTGTTATGTGCAACCATAATACATTGTTATTCTGTATTTTTTTAAAACCCTTTGCCGGTGAATAATAACCACTGTAATACTCAGTTATTATTATTTTGTTTATGAAAAGGTTTTAAACTACGCTAGTGACACAGATAGGGCGGTGTACCGCATGCCTTCCAACCACCAACAGAAGTTAATTAATCAGAGCCATAAATATATAACATAAATTTTGTTCAAATCAAATGCTGGAGAACTATTTAAATACAAAACAAGCATTAACAATTAAAGAAGAAATCAACAATAATAAACGACACAATCAGTAACGTTCAGCAATAAGTAATTCACTACCATACTTGTTTTACTGTACACGGATGCTTTGTCATAACTATGGCTCGGTGGTCTAGTGGTTAAGACATCTGCTCTAGATGGTGGGTTCGAACCCCATCCGAGTATGCTTGTGTTGTTTTTCCCCGTAGGACCCAGGAAAGCACTGAGTATATAGTGATACAACAGATCTGCGCAAAGCAAAACCAGTATTCTTTATCACGATGCAAATTATTGCATCTAAAAAAGCCATGCAGTGTATGAACCATGTGACCTTTGTTTACAAAAAGAGCGACCTGGTACATTCCTGAGCCTTTCCGGCAGGCAAGATACTTCACTGGTCATAAATGGGAAACTTATAAATTTTCTGACATAACATTCTCATAAACTCAAGAGTTATTAAAATAACAGCTGAACAAAATTGAGATGCACCCCTGTCTTCATATCAAAAGTTGAAAAAAAAATCAGACAATCTCCATAAAATCTACGATTCTGACTTCGTCAATTGGGCTGTGTACAAATCAAGTCCAGGCTCTGTGGCTCTTTTGGAAACATGTGATGTCACAGGTCACATGGTCTATAATCTTTATTTTTAAGTCAAGTCTTCCTACAAATCCCCATTGTACCTACTCCGTAAAAACGGTTACTAATCCGTAATAATGGATTACCAATACGTACAGCAGATAACTAATCCGTGCAAATGGATAATGTTTATTGTACACCGTACTCTCTAAATGTAAAAGAGTGAAAATTGCACTCGCTTGCCAGAGCGGTGTCAGTTTGGCTCTGTTCAGAGTGAAACTCACTCTTCACCACTATTTTTTGATAGGAAATGGAGTGAATTTAACTCTGAATTTGGTGAAAATACATGTTTTTTACTCTAAAAAGAGTTGTCCACCATTTATGGCTCTTTGCAAGAGTGGTATGGCGGACAGAAAGAGTGCTTTTTCACTCTTTTACATTAAGAGAGTTCTACACAAAATAATGGTATAATGATCTCAAGATTTGACCCTGGTAGAGTCTATCTCAAGGGTTGGTTGATCGCGTTCTTATCTCAGCAATATAGGTTATTGACCACTCGATAAAATGGTAAAGCAATTTATAAAATTATATTGACCTGTTTGCACGTCACACGCGGCGACTGTGCTCACCTATCTGGAAGTCGTGTTTACGTGTAAACGCCGCGTCACCTACAATGCGCACTACACTATACAGCGAACGAAGACATTGACTTCTGAAACGGCGCAGCCAAGATTGTGATGATGACGTCATGTGAATTGGGTCATCATTGTAGCCAATGAGAAAGACTGCTTGGGTTGAAACTTGAGGCCATTATTTTGCATTTATACAATGGGTCATTTTGGGTGGTAAGCAGTTTGCAATTACAGCTAATTTCCTTATCTTGTTACATAATAGTGCTCGTATAAAGTCAACGGGATTGCAAAATGCTGTTAAGTGGTATTCTTCAAGATACAATTTAAAAACATTTACCAGTAAATGTGACGGACTGATTTGAATGCAATTAATTTCAAATTGTGGCAAAATAACGACTATGAAGCTGACATAACTCCTTGAACAACGTCTAGTTTTACGGCTGGGTTACTGTGTTGGTTGATAATGCTCATGCCTCATCGACAGCGGTGATAGTCTCCTCTAAATATGTGCAGGTTGGAACATTGGATAGTCAGCTGAAGCCATTATTCGCGGGGCGGTTGTGTTTTTGCGTGAGGGTTGGTGGCGTATACGATGTGCGATGATGATGCTAGCCTACTCGCGTTCAATGTACAAGTCCTCTAATGTAACAGGCAGAATTATGTATTGTTGGAGAAGTTTTTTGTTCTTTGTGACGTGAACAGTTATTGTTCAAACAGGATGGAGTTTGAAATCGCCTGCGATATCAGTGTTAGTCTCCTCTCCTGCCGTTCTGTATTGAGGTATGTCTCCTTGCAGAGCAAATCATTGCCCTATGGTCTATGCTACCTGGCAGAGGCCTATAGTCTTGCTAGTGCGTTGATGCGAAATGTCTGTAACGCAATTGCACGGTGGTGAACCAGGATATGAAGTTAAAGTTGATTACAGCTATTCCATACTGAGTTGTAGATAGTTTTCCCGCTCAGACTGACGGCATTTTGCTTAATATCTTGACGGCCCCGCCCAGTCTGACGACCTCAACGATGTCTCATACATATGCTCAGTCGGGCCGCTGCCTCCTGCTCCCCCCACATGGTATTCACCTCGCCGTGGTGCCGCGCCCACGTTCTCGTAGATGGAGAGCGTATCAGTTCCACCTCCGCGGCCTGGATCAGTCTGCACATTGTCGGGTGTCTCACCTCTCAGGTACAACACCAACCTTTTGATACCTAGAACAATGACGAGGATGACTTCCAAAATGACCAGAATGAAAAAAACATTGAATGGGAAAGTGAGCCACGCCATCTTAACAATCCTCGAGTTGCCAACCTGTTAGGATAGCTACTGTGAACACTGCCCAACAAACCAGAGGCACATCACTCTGATTTCACTGGCTGATTACACATTGCTTCATACTGTGGCACACGAATAGGTATTTCATGTAAACACTTCTGGGAACTCTTTCATGTATTTTCTTTTCTTTCGTTCTTGCGACAATAGACTACGCGGCTTACAGTCACATTGCAAAGTCAACAACGTTCAGTTTGTGGACCATTTTCTGAAACTTTCTTTTCTGCCATTACAAAGCTCACTTCATTTCCGTGAGACTGAAACCGTCTGCTGCTTGAAATTAATCACTTCTTTGTACTTGTTTTGCAGTCAAAACCCTTAAAGTCGTAGTCAGACTATATAATCGTGGTTTAAAGTTGTGGTTGCGCCGTTAATCATCAACAATGCATCTAAGCGTTCAAAGAACAAGCTCAACATTGGTATTAAGAAGGGGAAACAAAACGTTCACAGTTTTAAATACACATTACATGATATTAAGATATTGATGGTAGAAAACTTCCCGTAAAATATTTTGTGCCCAAAATGGTTATCGTGTTTAAATAATCAATACAATAAGGTACAAAATTTAGTTTTGGTCTCATGTGAGACCAAAACTCTGCCTAAGAATGCGTACAAAAACGATGGATACATTTGTACGGTTTTCTCGCAAATGACACAACGAAATCAGCTGACATTTTCACAGGTTGGTTTTATGTCTTGATTTGTGCAAAGGAATCATGAAAGCATTTAAACTACAGACACTTTACCAATGTTGAGCTGCGGCTTAAGCAGGAAAATCAACTTATGCTTTCAAATCTATAAAAATACAAATATTTGGTGTAAAGTTGGGATTAGTAATCCCATGGTAAAATGTATTTAAACTGGGAATATATTTTACCAATTTCAGTGAAAGTGCGTTTGACTCCAACTTTAGCGCATGTGCAGTTGCAATGTCAATACAGAAGCAGCAATCGTTTTACGTTCTCGAAAGACTGAGCATTCTATTTCACTAGACCTTATGCACTGACTTCATCCCGCCGCCATCTCAGGCCCTTGTCCAAATTGAAGACTTTGTCAATGGCTACCCGCCTGAACGCCGAAAAAGTCTTAGCCTTCAACGTTGTCACTGCAGCCAACGGCCAGAGTCGTAGCCGAAGTCGCTTGATTCGGAGCCAGCATTATAGGTCAAACGATGATGAAAAACAGACACAATGAGTTATACCGCTGGCCCTTTTCGAAATATTACGTCTTTGGCTATGGCTCCGGCTTGGACCCCGTCAGCCCCTTAAAAGAAATCATGCACCCCGCTTAAAGAAACATCTGACGAAGCAGAGAAGTTGGAACCAACGCCGTGGTTTCTCAAAAGGAATTTGCAATCGCAGAGCACAGGGTGGGACAACGAACAAGCGCCTCTGGTGGCGCCCTACTTTAGTGACGTCATGTGCATTAGGTGTATGAAATTTACAGTTCTATGAGATATATTTTATAAGATTGCAACAACTTGAAAGAACGTAAAATGATCCCAAACCCATGGTCAACCATTCAGTCAATGACCAACACATTATTCTGAGTATAATACAGGTTGTATTAGTGTTCGGACATTATTCTTTCGCTCCATCCAACAACGAACCGTCATTCATTGTTATTATTGGCCTCTTTTACTGTAAACATGGCCCTTACGTTGGCGTAGACACTTTCTCCGTCGTGGTTCCCATCATCTACCACGGGGTTGATGGAGCTCATTTGACCGCCGACAAAGTGCTCCTCCTCACCTCGCATAACGTAGCGAGATTTCATCGGGCATATCTTGCGAACGAAACAGATCTTCCAAATCGCTAGACAGATCACCAGGACAATCTCAAAAAGCACCAGCACGTAGAACACAGCAAGAGGACCTTCGAACCATCCCATGATGTGTGATGTTTGATGTAAAGAACGATCAAGAGACGGGTATCCGTTCAGAGAATAATGTCTTCCCTTTTAGGAAAGTGTTGTAATACGCTGGGAAATCTCAATCCCGTTTTTCGTCTCAGTCGATAGCCCTGTACCCTGTTCGCTGGCGGGCAATGATTGCAATATTCCCTGGGAGATGATTCACCGACGCACAGGTAATCCAGCCTCAAGTACGGTGGCGATTTCACAAACGTGGTTTGCTGGTCCAGACCTATTGTTCTATCCGATGTAAATTAAAGCTTTCTGTAACCGTCCAACGATGAGAATGTTCGAAGGTTCAGAAGATCTTTATGAAAAAAGTCCAGATTTCCTCTTTCTCTTTTACGACAACGTCCTCATGCCATTCAGGATCTAGATGTTATTGGCGTATGTCCATTTCCTGAGCAGTACTACAACTCAATCATTAGTCTCGGATGTGTTCAGAGTTCACCCTCAAAACTTTAAGTGCGACGGACAAACTAAAAGCAGAACGTGTTTTGTACTACGGAACGCCAGCTCAGCTGGAAACTTACTTTCCGTCGGCCCAATATGATTACGAAAACATCTCTAGCGTTTAATGAAGAGAAAAACAAACTATTTGATGTTTTCTTAGTGCACCTGAGCGTCGAAGAACATGACCGGTTCCATGGAACCATTCCTTATAGACCATGGTTTTCAAAGCTACAAATAAACTAATTCGTTGTATTCCAGACGCATAATAAATTGACTGAAGGCAGACAATACAATAAATCAGCACCCAAGCAGCAGATGAACAGATCGCATCAAAATGGCTCTAAATAATTGGTATTTACATACCGCCCGTTCGCCAATTACGACGTTTGCGGCACATGACGTCACTGGAGTTGGACGCCCTATCACGGAGAAAGGTCAATAGACCTTATGCATTGACGTCTTAGAGGTAAAATGATGACTGAAAACGCACAACTATGTACACGCGGCGCACTGAGGATGGGCCAATGAGCAACCTTCGTTTGACCTCTAGCCGAGGGCGCCCTACTCAGTCAAATGACGTCATGTACATAAGGTCAATTTGAAAATCATGCAGCTAGCCAGAGACCCGTGCAATACAAAAATGATTAGAGCATTCAGGCCCATAAATATGGGTGGTTTGAGTAGATTCGCTGACCTTACCCGGGTCAAGTCTCAATGAGTGATCCCCTATACAAATTAGTGCATACACGAACGACCAAACATTTTCTAGTGTTTCTTTTGTGGGACAGGGAAAATGTCAAAGGTTAAAGTTCACCCTGTTAATTTAATTTTCATCAAAATCTTGTTAACCAGGTACGTTTGCGTTTCTTCATAATTAGGCGTCTACTGTATTTGTTTTTCAAATTAAGTGACTACAACTTACCTACCGTTCTTTATAATGTGCAATTTTCAAAAGCTGTTGAAAATAATCTTTTTGTGATAAATATTTAAACTTGATTGCACATATTTTGTGCGGTCACTAAACCCAGGTCTACCACCTCCGTTACCCGCTTCATGAGCAGGGTCGTTGGGGCTGACTTGGGTCATCAGCAGCCACTAGCGTCTTTAAGAGACTCGAACGACACAGGGAGACCCGGTGCTCGCACCCAGGGGCTGACTCGAGAAAGCTAACTGAACACGCCCCCTGACAATTACAAATCATTGTATCATAGCTGGCAACCTTCCCAGCAACACTTTAATACATCAGCCTCTAATCCTAGTTTCATGGAGCTTGCAAATCACAACACAGTTGCCGAACTTGAAATGGTTTATCAACCAAATATACATTAAATGATTTATAGGGTCTTGAAAAGAGACTATTTGCCCCGTTTGGCAAAATGTAATACTCTTGACTTGTAAACCCTGGTTTGTGCGGCTAATTGGCTAGTCTTGGTGGAAGAAGTTATATGCGGTTTCTTATTAGCATTAAGCGGCTTCCTAAACTTACACCACACAAACAGGTAGTTAGGTTCGTTTTATGATTACAGCGCCCACTGTGGCTGCTGATAATGATCACGAATAACGTCTAGCACCAAGACTACCATTATTGTTTTCCAAGTTGGCCCAAAGCCATTAGTCGGATTCCACTTGCCATATACCGTGATTGTGTTCGTATGGCTATTCGTCGTTGTTTTGTTCAAGTACATGATTAATTTTTAAAGCGATGGTAGAACCTACGTTTTAGGAACCGTTGACTTTATATTATTTCGCTGAACGGAAGTAGGCAAGTGAAATTTTCAATCAAAGCTTAGTTGATAATCGGTTTATTCAAACAAGCTTTGGGATTCCTATGTGGAAACCAGTGAGATTTCAAAGCCTTCACAGCACACTAAGACGACCTAGTCAAGTCTAACCATCTCCAGAGTGCCAATGAAGAGCCCCGGTTTTTGTTATGGTTGAAAACCTTTCAATAAGTCCCGAAACCCTGAACGGCTCTTTTTTTCAATCAATGATCAAATATAATAGAGGGGAGGTCGTGAAGTAAACTGTGCAAGTACGTACGACTTTCCACAGTACAATGTACACAGTGCAAAGTCCTGCAACTATGAATGTGTACATGTATTGTGATATACGTATATACAATCTAGATAATTACGGTATGTGATGTTGCTGTATTTTTCGAAACAGTTGACGGAATCTAGACTACATTGTCAGATGGAATGTCAACCATATTGCCACGAGTCAATCTTTCTTACGGTCTTTTTATGTAATGGCCAATTCGTCGACCGTGTGGGGAACTCATATGTGGACCAGCGCCATGATGTACATGTAGATGTTTAATGTAACGCCGAACTGCTGGAAAATGTCACATCGCTGACCCTAAGTTGATACGTCATGACTTGTTTGTATACTTTAGTTGCCGTGCCTGATTTATTAGCCTTAGATGACTTATAAATCCACACAAGAGTGCACTATCAATAACTGAGTCACTGGAAGATATTCTGCAGGACCCCGGGTGCCTTTAACTTGAGTCGCTGTTCTTTCAAGCATTGTCCCGCAAGAGGGACCTAGAGGTGTTGTACAAACACTGGTGGTTTCGTTTGAAGAACCCTCCCGCAAGAACTGAAACAAACCGTTGTGGTACATCTCAGCTTTACCGTAAAGACACTGGAGAAGTTAGAACCTCTTTATGGTAGAGCTTATACAACCATTCATCAAGACACTATTAACGCTGGACTCTCAAACACCCGGAAGTAGACCCAAACGTGACAATGTCAGTGGTCACTGAATCGGGGAGACGTGGTGGCTTCTTGTTCAACTCATGAGGTAGGCAGAGAAGAGCTTTGGACAGAATACATTATCTGACTTAATCTCAGTCACCTACGGTCTTATTAAGTGAGAGAGTTGAAATAATTACATCCAGTCTCAATTACTCTAGCTTTAATGCAGCAAAGGAAAATACAACCTTTTCACGTAGACTGTTTCGATGTGCGCTGGGCTAGTAGTTGCACCCAAATACTAAGAATACTAAGAGTACCATCAGCAGATTCTTCTCATCAACAACAGTCATGACCATCTGGGCAGCCGTCGTCTTCATCTCCATTGCAGTCATTCTGTTTCTGCTCGTCATTGCACGAACTATCTACCGTTGTTTCACATACCATGGATGTTGCAAGACGAAAGAGGACACATCGAGTCTACTGAAGCTAAGAAGCAACAAGAGTGCCTTCTTCGATATGGAAGTTGTTCAACCGCGTGATTCCATGCAGCAGCCAGATATGGATCCCCTGGAAGCCGAAAGGTTAGCTCTCCAACGCGAGAAGGAAGAGTTGAATAAAATTCTCTTCGATCCCTCGAAGCAGTACGCCGTGGATGAATACGACCCCGAGGGATATTACCCTCAGTTATCGGCGGAGGGTGAGGACAGAGACAATGTTGGCTACGATGAGCCGGATGCGAAAGTCACAGAGCCCAAAACGGAATCAAGCCCGACTGCGAACACGGACACTGATCCGCTACCAGGATCCAACGAGACCAAGCAACAAATATCAACCCACCAAGAGTCCAATACTTGCCAGGACCTTGATTTGAAAGATGTGTCTCCCCACACGGAGGATTTCACAGCTTTGATTTCCAGTGAAAACCCAGAGGTTCAAACCGGAGCTGAGAATCCGAACTTTAATGTAGACTCATCGGACTCGGAACACTTCTACGAGATAACGATAGAGACAGTGTAAGAACTGCAAATGTTATGGACATGATTACAGTAATGTTCTTTATTTATTCCAGAGCAAGAATTAAAATTATGCAAAATACTTCTCTGTTTGTGCGCTCAGAGATTAGTAATAACATCTAGTTCTTAAACACTAATCCGAGCAGCGCTCATTTATAACTGCGGTGGTGTAAACACCCATGAACGAGTTGCTCGGATTAGTCTATACAACCTATTTTACAATCTCATCTCATTGCACTTTACATTAGTGCCCAGGTCAGTGGACCAATGATATTCCTGTAATCTTTCTCAGTTCCCTGGGGGAGTATACAGCCTCGAGCTGCTGTGGCGCTCCGAAGGCTTTTTCAAACACATCAACCTTCACCCTTGCATGTACCCATTTATACCCCTGGGTGAAGAGTAGCAATTATAGTAAAGCATCTTACTTAAGAACACAAGTGTTCAGACCGGGATTCGAACCCACACCCCAATGGCTTGACCACCAGGACTCGAGTCCGGTACGGGACCACTCAGCCATGATAAGCTAAAAGAGATTAAAAATAGTGATGTGTTGGAAAGTGAGACCGTTTCCAAATTAGCGGCTACGGCTACGGCTGGATCATCCAGGTAACATGTATTGAAGCATAGGTTGCCCTCAGCATTAGCCTTATCAACAGCCACAGACACCAATAAAGACGCGGTCTCAGTTTAGTATTCACAATACTAATAACGACAGGTCAATACAGTTATTTGGTCTATACAATCTACATGTATACAAATCGTATGTATATGCACTTTTTTTTTGAATTGAGAGCTTCCCTCACCACGTTTCCACGTGACTTAAATCACACGAGTCGCTGCAATTTGCTCACATTAAAATATACAAATAGTTTATATGCCAATGTGCAACAAATTTACGCGGGAAAAGCTCGCATGACATTACTGGATACAAGTGGAGTGAAAACTCCTGTATAGAACATGATATATGACGTAGCTTTTTTCGTGGGACGTGGGTCACGTCATTAAATGCAAATTATGCTTCCAAAGTTTGCTTTGTGGCACATCATGATCAATTGTATGAATTATTGGTGGACAAATTGTTCTGGTGACATTTTTTTCCCACAGATACAAGGGTTTATAAACAATGAAATATCAATGTAAAATTTGTTTCACCATTGTTTGAAATGTTGTACAAAGAAATTGTATACGGATTTTTCATTTTTTTTTCTTGCTTCAACTCGCTTTCATATTAACATAACTGAGTTGGTTATATTACTTATCTTAAAAACATGAGCATATTCGGTTATATTTTCACAAATTTAGTAACTGATATTTCTTCAAAAGAATGCTGTGCATGTACTTCCATAAAGCATTGTTAAGCCACAACTTTAAAAAGCCAAGAAATATATATTTTTATGATCACATTTTCAAAAATTATTATCATAATTATTACAGCAATGTGTACATAGGTTAAATGATAAACAAAATACTTCAAAATGTACACCTTTGGGCATTCTTTGCTTGTTTGTATAAATGCATTATAAGTAATAAAAGATAACACGTACAGTGAGAAACATTGAGTAACAATTCCTGTGTAGAACAGAGATATGACTTAACCTTTTTTTTTTTCACGGGAGGTGGGTCACGTCATGGAATGCAAATAGTTCCAAAGTTTGTTTTGTGGCACACCATGATCACCATGAATTATTAATGTAAAAGATTGTTCTGGTACCTTTTTTTCACGGATACAGGTTGTTATATAAACAATGAACTATTAATATTCAATTTGTCTCGACATTGTTTGAAATTGTGTACAAAGAAATTGTAGATGAATTTCTTTCTTTTGTTTCAAATCGCTTTTATATCTACAAACAGAACAGAGTTGGTTAAAATACCTATGTGAAAAACATGAGCATATTCGATGATATTTTCAATTTAATTTGATATTTCTTCAAAAGAATGCTGTGCGTGTATACTTCCATAAAGCATTGAGACACTCCTTTAAAAAGCCAAGTAATATAATATATATTTTTTTATAATCACATTTGCAAAGATTACTATCAATACAGCAATGTGTACATAAATAAAAATAAACAAACAATATTTCAAAATGTACACCTTTCGTGCAATGTTTACTTTTTTTCTTTGAATGCATTATTTACATACAGTAATCAAAGATACTACGTTTGGAAAAGCAACACTGATGGATGTTCATCATCATTCTGTCTCATATCCGAAGTTAATGTTTTCATTTGAAGTTTATTGAAACTACACTTATAAATTATTTTTGAGGACATCCATAATTCTCAAATAAAATAATCAGTGGCGTAGCCAGACTTTCTTTGGGGGGGGGGGGGGGGGGCATTCTTTTCGTTCTCATTTTGGGGCGGCAGGTGGGGGGGGGGGGTGGTTGTTCTGAGCGGAGGGGACTTCAATTTCCACGCCCCCTCTGGTTACGCCATTGTAGTCAAATTGCATTTCTCAGTTGTCATGGACACAAGGGAAACAAAAGCATGGTCCAAGCTAAATCTAAGTGGATGGTTGTTGGTATTAGATAGAATGAATGGATAAATGAATGGATAAATGGTTCATTGATAAAAACAAACATCGTAGCGAATTGAAATGAATTTACATGCATGGGTGATTATATATATATACATAAAACTATTTGGTTGCATATACTTGATTGCATCTCAGCTTTAATTGGAATACCCCACCCTGTTGATTGATAAGAAAAAAAAAATAATAATAAATAAACAAATCGAACATTTATATATATGTTTATTTGTTATTTCTTTGGTCTTCCCCCAGTCCGTTTAATTTTTAGAAATGACTTCGTTTTAACCTGTTCACACATAAGTGCAAGTGAAAAGAAAATCTACTTTAATGTTTTGTCTGAAAATTGTTTCGGGACTTTTGAGGGGTTAGTCCCCATTTCACGACTCAGTGAACAATCTCATAAGCAACAGGTATCAACAAACATGTATAGTGTGTACTGAGCTAGCTGTTTATGTGAGCGGAGCTGGGCTAGCTGTTCATGGGAGGGGGGGGCATTAGGAGCAATGGATTGCATTATGATGACGTATGATCGATGGGTAACGTGAAAACTGTTATTTGTTATGTGCATGTAGCTCCAACCTAAAGAGCAATCAACCACTTGAAAGTATGGCTTAGGGTGCACTGCACTAAATAGTGCGAAAATCATCATCCGAGCCTTAAGAAGATATTGTAAACCCATAACTTGTTTCTGTAAATCCAAGATTTGAATATCTTTGCTTTTGTGGATTGTTGAAAATGGTCCACCACTGTGCCCCTGGGGTTGTTGACTTTCAACCTGGAGCATATTGGGTACACTAGCCCTCTAAAAGTTGCCCTATTTTTCTAAAAAGTGATGGGTCATTTTTCAAAGATGGAGTTGGGCCAATTTACTTTTTCAAGGGTGTTTTGCTAAAAAGTTTAAGGTCTTTCAAAGATGAAGTCTGGCCAGTTTACTTTTTCAGGGGTGTTTTTATTTTGGATGAGCATATCTCAAGACTTGAAGGGCTTACCTGCTACAAATTGAAAAGAACTTCAAGAAGCCGAGAGACTTTTTTTATTTGGGGGTATTTCTTTTTGAATATTCAGCATTTAGCATTGGTTGATATGGGGGACCTTATTTAGTGGTGCACCCATTAAGCCAGAGCCTTTATAAAATGGTGGACAAAACCAACGATCAAAGCCGCAGCCCTATAGGGAGCCGTTGCGTTGGACATCATAGTCAAGTGCCAAGCAGTCGAACCTCGTATGTGCGTATACAAACAAACACACTCTGTCTCGGTCTTTGCTCTAACCATAGAGGGATCGAAGTCAGTGTTTACACCCAATGGTGGCCCCCTAGTAGTCTGGCTATGCCCCAATTTTAACCTCGGTGAGGGCGCTGCTTGGCATTACAGAGTGCACCACACAACTCAACTTAGTTTTGTTTTCACTTTTTAGTAGGTTAGCCGTTGAGAATTTTTGCTAGACTGATCCAAGATAAAAACACCCCTGAACGAGTTAAACTCGCCAGACTGCATCTTGGAAAAATGACCCTTCACCTTTTAGCAGAATAGGGCCACTTTAGAGGACCAGTGTACCAAAAATGCTCCAGGTTGAAAATCAACAACCAGCGGGGCACAATGTTGGACAATTTGTCAACAATCCATAAAATCCATGACCTTCAAATCTTAGATTTACAGAACAATTTGTGTGTTTACATTTTATTAATAAGGATCGGTGCATGGTCTTCTCACTATTTAGTGTAGTGCACCCTGTACTACAAAGGTTCGAACAGGGTTCTATCTTGATAAATACAGTTTACTTTAGAACTGGGAGGTAAACATTCTACGTTTAATAGTTCTGACAAGAGTAAAGCCCGTTCTCGCATTTAGAAAACATTTAAATGATTTGTTAATGTACAGTCAGTACAAATACTTGCGGATTACGTGCACATCTTTACAAAAATAGCAATTATGTTAAAGCTTTAACTTTTAGTTTGAGAATGAAATTACAGTGACAAATATTTTAAAGGGACACATTGCCTTCAACTCTCTTAAAAATGTTGCTGTTTTGAATTGCTCCTCTTCCCTTTAAGAACTGTTCATGCAATAAACACCTACAGTGTGTTGTAATTAGTAAGCACTGATAAAAAAAAAAAAAAAAAAAAAAAAAAAAAAAACAGCATCATTAATTGAATCAAACAATTGAATCTACAAAATGGCGGACCGTGTTCTGTCACGAAATTAAACAAAAACCACAAATTTCAAGGGATGTGAATCATCATTATTTGTTACTTTTAAAATATCTTTCCAACCATATTCGTTTCATAACAAACGCTTTTATAGCCCAAAAGCGCCCAATCCGAAGGCAATGTGTTCTTTTCAGCTATTATGCTGTATTTTAATATTTACCAGGTTAAGTATTGTTTGGCTTACGAGCTAGATTTGCACTTGCAAAGACAGCCCGTTAGTATCAATAGAAGAACAAAGCAAGCTGCGGCGGCTATCCCAATGATTGCCCCGGTCGATAGCGAACTGGGGGGTTTCGGCTCGGTGCTCGTCACCACATGGGGCTCGATGGTGCAGGAAAACGCGTTGTCTCCTGCGGTGAAGACAGTCGGGAACGACCAGCAGTCGTAAGTGACTCCGTCATCCGAGGCGTTGACCTGCCGGGTCAGCTCCCAGCCGGGTCGTCCATCCCGACGAGAAGTTTTCGTCCACGGCTCAAGCACTCCGTCTGTGTTGTCACGTCTGGTGACCACAGGGGTGCGGCTGGTTGTCAGAGTCCCACAGGACAGGGTGTTACCAGGGACGAGCGGATCAGGCGCCCTGGAGCTCGGCGTACATACCGGGAAGACTTCTGGTGCGTTGACGGTCAGGGCCATCTCTCTGGAGGCAAGAGTTGCGGGTCCCTCGTTGCAGGTCGTGGAGAAATTAACCTGGGTAGCCATGATGTTACAACGGTACAATCCAACATCGGAGTCACTAACCTCGTTGATGACAAGACGCTGGTGTACATTACCCGGTGCGGCGGAGTCTTCGGAACTCTGCACCCGAGACACCAGGAACCTGGAACCAGCGGGCTCCTTCAGGGTTCCAGCCTCCGCAAGAACAATCCAAGCTGCCGTGGTCGAATCAAAATGAGTCCAGGTCACGATGTGGGTGTCCTCCTCGTAGTCCTGTATGTCACACCGAAAAGTGACCGTACCGCCTCGCATCGGCACGGCCGTCCCAGACCCAGGCTTGACGGTGAGGTGCATTGTCAGGTCCTGGTCTTTCCCGAGTACCGGGCTGCCATAGGACGTCAGAAAAGTCATTGTCACCACCACACCAGCTAAAAAACTAATAACAACGTTACACATATTTCTTCGCTTTGACTTGGTAACCATTAAAAAGTTACAGATTACGGGGAAACGGTTTCTACAATCGTTTGATGACTCCTCAGACGCACAGGGTCCACGAAATACGATCAGGCACTTCAAACCTTTGAAAATGGCAATGGCGTAGGTAAAGTTGTTAGTCTACACCAGTCATGAAATTGTGGCTCAACTTTGATGCGTATCTTTTTTTTATCATATTGAACCACAGAGTGGGATCGGGTGATGGGACAGAAGCATTGTTCAATCCCAAATGTTTTGGTTTTCCCCCTCGGATGAAACAGCATCCTGTTTCCGGAGTAATTCTGGCACATCACCGTCTACAATATTGGGATTTCCACAAGCTGAGCAATATCTTCCAATTAGGCGCCCTCACATTGAACTTGTCCTTTTCGCATTTCCTTCCATTTCCATTACATATTGTGTGGGTCTTATTTAGATAAAACCACATTGCAAATAACATGGACTTCCTTCTTATCTTTCCAGCAACATGTTTAGAACACGATCCAACCATCAATTTGAATGTAAACAGCTTTAGGGTAGGAAAAAAGACTCGTTCTCGCAAAAAATCTTCCCCAGTGTGCAGGAGGAACATTCTAGCTCTTTTCTACATACATAATTATGCTGCTGTATACTTTAACTGATGCATAGGGAACTAGACATAGTGATAGCAGTGACATGAAGGACTCGCAGCAAATATGATGTCGAAGTAATTAATGTCAATGCAAAACAAAGACAAGAATTGAAGTACCTCAACATGGTCCCCAAAAGTGCGCATTGTGTTGTTTTTATGTTTACAGTTGCTAGGGGACAACTATATTTTGTTTTTCGAGTCAAATTGAGTCATTCTTTCACTCCAAAAGAAAATTATTTTAACATTAGGACATCAATAATTATAAACGTTCTGTTGACTTTTTTGTGTTCAGGAAACTTAAAGGCAAAGTATACCTTTGGTTTTTGGAACCGTTCATTTGCCTTAATGCTATATAATTATATATATATATATATATATATATGCCATGAAACTAACCTGTGTAAATTGCAGATCAAAAGGTGGCAGCGTTTTTGAGATATCACCAAAAATCTGGAGCGGTTGTGTTCACGCAGAACAAGTATCTGTCATTGGAATACACATTCTGAGAAGCGTTACGGCCATAACGCTTCTCAGATTCAAATTTTTGGGGGATAAAAAGTGATGTATTTTTCCATAACTGCAGTACTTCGAAGTGAAACGTTTCTCAAAATGCATTATACTATCCAAAGCTGCTGTACTTCTTACCAAGTGAGTTATTTCTGCCATAAATTTTCAGAGTCATTACCAAACGTAAACAGACCCTTTAAATGAACAGCGATAACTTTGGAAGTTTCTTATTTCCGGCAGCAGAATGCTTCATTATTAAACAATAATAAAGTAGTTTTTTTCCAGCCAACTTCAGCAAAAATTAATGGAGTGTCGTTATTAATTATGATTGCATTCACACTCATGCACGTTTCCCCAATTCATTCAAACTAGGCTTTCTTTAAGCTACCATTGCATTCGATTTTGTTTCCATGCACACATGATTCCATTCCATTCATCCAGGTTTGTTTAAATCATTCTTTTTCATCTATAGGCATACACGACTACATTTTCACCATTCTTCGGTTGAATTTCTACATTTGATGAAATTGAAAGGTTGACCAGCCTCTTGCTGCTCGCTTTTGCGAAATTGAATGATCTTTTACGACCTAATGGATTAGACTGATCTTATCTGACCAGTGAATACTAAACTGTTGAGATTGAATTACTCCTTTTGACTGATGAATGCTGATGCCAACGGAGCAATCAGTTACAAACGAAATTGATTGAACTGGGTGTTAAGTTGACTTAACTTGTGTTTCAATTGGCCGGGAAAACCTATAATAGTAATTTTGGTAAGTGCCAGTTGTATTGCCCAGCCGACAGGAAAAGGAAATTCAACCAGATTGGGTTCAGTTTCCTGTAAAGATTACAATAATATTGTAGCCGTTTTGCTCATAGTTACAAAAGTTGAAGCACCTACTTTATACAAGGTGAGCCTAATGTATACATTATTTTAAAAGTTTTTTTTTAAACTTTGTGGCGTTAGTTTCCTCTTCTGAGGATCTGCAGATATCATTTATGAAAAAACATTCAGAAAAAAATAAATAGGGCCTATATAAATTGTAATTTATCGCGGGAGGTTAATTACTGTAGTTTACAATATGTTGACCGCGAGTGATTTGTAAACAAAGGCATTTGGGGTGAAGTACTGACAGCTGAACGAAGTTTCTCAGAAAACTGACATTTTTCCTATTTGTTTGCGTGGACATGAGGATGGGCGCTAGACACAAAAATGAAACATGAGTCAAAAAGTAATTAGTCGTTAACTAATTAGTGTTATTTAACTGTCAGCTACAATGTGGCTCTTAGTGTACCGGGTTTCTCCAAGGGACACGAACCTACTGATGTACCTTAAGAGAGGGCGCTCTTGTAAACCAGACCGGAAGGGTGCACCACACTAAATAGGCTCCCATATTAACTAATACTAAATGATTCAAAAATACTCAAAAATACTTAAAAGTCTCTCTGCCTCTAGAAAACAAATCAAATACATTTTATGACAACTGAACTTCATTTTTCTTGTCATTTTTTAGTAGGTTAGCCGTTGAGAATTTTTGCTAGGCTGATCCAAAATCAAAACACTCCTGAACAAGTAAACTGGCCAGAGTTCATCTTGGAAAAATGACCCTACACTGTTTAGCAAAATAGGGTCATTTTTAGAGGGCCAGTCTACCTAAAATGCTCCAGGATGAAAGTCAATAACCCCAGTGGCACAATGTTGGACCATTTGACAATAATCCATAAAATCCATGACCTTCAAGTCTTTGATTTGCAGAAAACAAGTTGTGGGTTTACATTTTATTGATGAGGCTCGGCGCATGGAATTCTCTCTATTTAGTTCAGTGCACCCTTTATGATGTCCCCCGAAACCAATACCCGGTCAATGAGCGTCAATAACTGCATGGATATTGTGCATTTGTTGATATGCTAAATGTCATTTTGGTCAAATGATCATGGTGAGCACACCATCCACCTTTGCTTTGCTCTGCCATCGATAAATCAAATATGGGAAATATGGGAAATAATATGGAACCATAATTGGGGCGCTGATTAGTCTAACTATATGTGTTAATGACCTTCCACACAGGTTTGCCTTGTTATTTTAAAACGTTCTTGCCCCTGCATATCAAATTAAAACATGAATTGAATGGGCGTGGTAAGGGGGAGGGACGCTGCAAATGACAGTTTGAATCCAGGATAAATCCTTCTCTTGAAGATAACAATGTGTTATCAAAATTAGGTATCTTAAGAGCTCTGACATATTCAAATGAATCGAACAAAACCAATCCATAGAAACACTCGGGCGTGACCTGTTCGCATCAATAAAAGAAAAATTATAAAATACACAAAATAAATCAAACACAAACAACCTAAACATAATCGTCCTGTAACTCTTTGAAAACGTTTGAGAACCCTTGAAAAACTGACTAGTTTTTTGTCAGAATCATCATAGTTTCGATAATCTGTCGAAATGACGCAACTTTTTCCCGTGGCATTTCGACAGAAGGTAGTTTAATCTTTAGTATAAAGTTATGTATACAGGTGTTAGGACAACCAACGAGGAGTGTCAATTGTATAGCTGTCTGAGGAAACTAGAATACCGGCCCCATTTTGTGGTAATCAAAAGAGTTCACCACAGCATAAAAACCTTGAGGAAGTACCGTATTAAAACAGAGACTGACTGTGTCTTGTTGCTCATGCATGCCTATTTAATATGGGATGTATCACTGCTATTGTTCTATTTCTGTAAGTTGCCATACATTCTGTTTTGTATAAATGGGTCACGGCTCGGCGCTACAAAGGCGCTATATCAATGATAGAATTCTGCCTTTAATTGGAATTACTCATAATAATAATTACTCATATTAAACACTACGACAGGTACAGGGGTGTCGTTGGGGATTTTGGTTCCCGTTGTTTGGTGTCCCCTTTTCGGTATAATTAATAATGGGCTGAGGGAGTTTGAGTCAAAAGAGGGCGCTGTCAGACGAATGTTCTGCACAATGAGCAGCATGGGGGCCAGAATCAGGATACTTCAGTGCATGATGACGCGGCGATCAAGCCGTAGCCGGAGAAAGATTTATCCTGGATTACAGGGCTTCAGACTATTGTTTACGAAGTAAAAAGAAATTAAACCCAATGGCGAGGTAACTTTTTTGATTAATTTAATCGATACCTTTTGTCAGTTAATTCAGGACTGTTGTAGTGTTGAGTTGGAATTAAAACTGAAAGCATTTGAATGGGAGTGGTTGATGGTGAGTTTGTGTTTGTTTGTTTGTTTGTTTGTTTGTTTGTTTGTTTGTTTGTTTGTTTGTTTGTTTTTTCATCGGTTCATACTTTACAATATAGACATCAGCTAACAGCTGTTGTATTTATTATGCATAATAAAGAGACAAAAGGAAAAATGCTTGGATGCATTTGGTTTCCCCCGGTTGAGTTAGTGTTTTCTAAGGGGGGGGGGGGCATAGTTCCACGCCCTTGGCATCATCTGCTCGTTCATAATCCACGAAAAAGTGAGATTTTCGGACAACCTGTCATCCTTTCTCGCAACGATGCCGCCGTGGTTTCTTGTTTATCACCTCGTAACCACGGGCAACCCCGGTGAGTAAATGATCACAAAACTTAAATATTAATCCTAAAAATATGTTATTTATAACAGTTAACAGTTGACTGTGTTACACACAAGAAAAACAGATAACGAATCCCCCCCCCCCAAAAAAAAAAAAAAAAAAAAAAAAAAGACTTCACCGAAATAATTAGCGATTTTCAAGTATCGCCACAATTTTTTTGGAACCTAAAGCACGATTCTATAGTAAAAACGAAAACTTAAAGAGTATTTTGAACTGTCAATAATGATTGAACAGCGCTGCAGATTGTCCTTCCCGGGTAATTAACGACATCATAGGAAAGGCCACATAGCAAACTTGTTAAAAAACATTTTCAACAAGTTATTACCACAACAGTAATATTTTACGAACGCCCTCTGTCGGCAGTCAAACTATCCGAACGGCTGTTGCATGATAGTTATGCACCAGGATGCTGTTGATGCAACAAATTATAAACAATGTTTGCTCGATAAAAATCGAAAGGTGAGTCCAATTAACGTAATAGACTCGAGTTAAATACCACCCGTTCATAGTAAGTAGCAACAAACACATCTTAAAAGAAGTGGAAGCTATCCAAATTACGTCAAAGGAACCTCTTTCTTTGAGGGGGGGGGGGGGGGGGGAAAAAGAAAGGAAAACTGTTATTTTGGAATCGTTAAATGGGTTATGGAATGCGCCATAGTACAACACTGGGAAGCTTATCGTTGATCGAGAAAACAAAAAGAGCTGATACAGATACCCAAACACGGAATCAGCAGCCCCGAAATTGTCCTTGAGAAAATTGTTCTCTCGAATGTCTTCTCTGCTGACCGTGAACTCATAAACATATCAAAACAAGTCAATGACAAGTCAACTTGACACTCATCAGCCAAACCCGATAAACTGACCTTGTCAAATCGTGCGGAGAAAGAAATCCATGGAATAAAATATTACGTCCGTTTTGAAATAATTAAAACAACAGTATTATCGCTGTCAACTTGGATTTCAGATGATATTACTAAGCCACTTTGGGCACGCCATTCAAGAAAGTGTCAGAACGGACGGCCTTTGACATTAAAGGGAGGCATTGTTCAAATCTCTTTAAATTTTGCACTTTGCTCGTTATTCTTTTTAAGAGTTGTTCATACAGTGTGTTGTAATTAATGGGTAGTATTTAAACAAACATAACCTTGCCTCTAGAAATACAACCAGCGGAAATAAAAACATATCGTCTACCATTTTGTGGAGTCAAAAGTTTAGTAATGCAACATGGTGGACCGTGTCCTGTCAGGAAATTAAAAGCACACAATTTCAAGAGATATTTACGTGAATCATTATATTCTACTTTTAAAATATCTATCCAACCATATTCATTTCATAATAAACGCCTTTTATGGCCCCAAAGCGCCAAATCCAAATGCAACGCGTCCCTTTAACATCGATTATTGATTAGTGAAAAAGACGTCGCGAACGGTCAAAGAAACAGGCTGTTTTTAGGTATTCTCGAAGGCGAAATTGAAACAAGAAGTTCAGAACAGTTCAAAAATAAAAATAACACAAAAGTATGTACATGAAGGTTAAAAAGAAGAAAAAGGGGGGCACAATGAGTACGATGCCAAAAACATTTAAATATTCTACAAAGTCATTTAAAAATCTGACTAGTGAAGGAATAACAGATCTTTCAGTTTTACACTTGGGTATGACAAGCTCCAGTTTCTTTCCCGACCTAAGTTGATATTTACCAACTATGTTCTCACTACGAATGATCAACCTCTTTTTGGCACGTGTGGGCGTCCCACTGCAGTCAAGTTATGTCCAGGGTTCAGTACAACTTTTTGGACACGACAAAATTGAATCGAACCAAATAATTGAAATAATTGATCATCTTTAAACCTCTATGATGATCCGAATTAACAGCAGGCCACGTAATTGGGGCACATGTAGTGGTAAGACAGATTCAACCCTACCATAGACAAACGGACTACCTCATACTATTCGTGTTAGGGCCTTTTTTGGAGCCAAACTTGACGTCTTCTGCCGTGCACGTGTGGCTGCTTCACGCGATGTGTATGCATGTCTGCGTTTATAACTAGTCTGGTATACGGTGGATTGACCTTAAAGACTGTTGCTAACTAACCAAGACTTAATTAATTGTCTATGTAACTCATTAGAATAACATTACTCGATTCAATGTGGTAATCAAAACAAATTCATTCAATATTACAACATCAGTGACCACACGAACTATCAAAACGTGTATTCACCGAAACACCGTGGGAGACTCAACGCGGATACAAATTTGTCGATTACGATGCAGTTAACTTATAGTAGGCCCATACGAACCTTGATCAGTATTAATGCCAAGTCATTGGATGTACTGTGAAAATCATTATATAATGTAGCCTAGGTATGCACTTTTTTTAAACATCTCCATAGAGTCTGCTTCCGACTTCAACTGGGCGATGCCAAACCATAAGAAATACAGATCGATTTGCTTCGAAACTAACGAAATATTTCAGAGAGTGGATTGAATTTGGATGTCACCTCTGACTATTAGTCATTATGACGATTCTGTAACAACATTTAGGGCCAATTTCCATCTTTGTTTTGATCCTCAACACCAGGTGAAGGACAGCAAGGTTATGTGTGGGTATCTCGTCGAGAAATACTTGACCTTTGGGAGGTCAAAACGAGTGACCTGGTTGAGGTCAAGTGTGGCGTTGAATTCCACTTGTCGAGTTACGGATGTTCTGTATCTACGGCTGTTGTGGGATATATACCTTTATCATGCAGCATGCAGCCATCTTGTTTTCCTCCCATTCAAATCAATGAAACCCAACTGAATGTCGAAAACAAACCAGTCTGGACCCTCCCTTGTAAAATGGAACTCGGTATGCAAGATTAGTATATCGTACACAGGAAACATGACAAATTTGTTGGCAGATAAGCAATGGTAGGATTGACATAGTTACAGTAACATCCGGGGGCGATTCACACATGTACCTTAAAAAAGTTTTAGTTTTAATTCAAAGTTAGCTTTGAGGTGAACAAAGAAGAATTGACCGGAGTGGGATTTGAACCAGCAACCCCCAGAAACGCACCGGCGCTACTACCAACTCAGCTATCCAGCCCCTAAATGTTGGCGATTGTATCCATAGAGCTTTAAAAACAAATTATGTAGCCAGGGTGTGATCCCTGGCTACATGGCAGTAGCCGGTTAAATGTCTTCTGACTGGCACCCCAAAACAAAGAAAGATATTGACAAAATAAGTAGACCGCCAACATTAAGGGCGGATAGCTCAGTTGGTAGAGCATTGGTAGGTATAGCCGGTGGTCGCAGGTTCAAATCCCGCTCCGGTCAATTTTTCTTTGTTCACCCCAATTAAAATTTACCCAGCCAGTTTCCCTTGTGATTTTTTGCTTAATTTAAAGTCGTGCAAAAAATTGCTGAGGTATTCATCAGCACTTACACCAGAACCCCAATGTACAATAATCTTCACTAACATCACAGTTATGTACATCGTTTCAGTATAAGTAATCCCTGTCGACAGTACTTAAGCAGCATTTCAGTTAAAATTCTCCTGAAGACAATCAGAGCAACCTGATCGAAACGTCGAGTTGTCAATCACTGCATTGCATTTCAGTGGGAGTGGGGGAGGGGGCAGGTTCCATGTTTTTTAATGAATTACATGTATCTACATTATATTTTTTTCATGGGGGGTGGCACTTGAAATTTCTAGGGGACATGTGCCCCCCGCCCCCCCCCCCCAACCCCTGGCTACGCTGCTGCGCAAAGAGCTTTCCAATGACGCCAAACACTTGTCATTACTAAATAAAGTCACCAATTTCGATTATGTCCAAATACTTTGAACAAGGCTGCACCTACCAGTAGTTAATATCGTTTTTATGCGTATTTTATTTATTTATTTTACTTTTAGGCGACAATCATATTTCGTGTCACATGTGTTTTCCATTTATGTATTTTACTTCGACACTTACCACTTGGCATGTGCTACAGGAGAGGGGACAGGGGACGTCTCTTCCGGCAAATCCAAAATTGCAGACAACTTTGTCACGATCTGCAAAACTCCTACGGCCGCTGCCGCCAAATTCACTGCAAGGTATTAAAAATAGATATGCACATCATTTACAGAGCTATCCATTTTGTTTGACTTTATTCCACACTAAAACCTAACGCACCCACATACTGAGGGTCTGGTTTTATAAAAGGTAGTCAATTTAATTCACTCTGCTCTTCATATTATGTATTATTTTAAGACCCGATCTTCAGCAATCGGGTCTATAATGTTGGCCTAGTCACCTATCGTAATAATAGAATTAGTGTGATTGGAGTTTTAAAGAAGCAAAGTCGAGTAACGTCTCCCAAATAGCGTTGGAGTCCCTCTCATCAATGTGATTTCCCCAAGTCAACAAATTATCCAAAAACAAAGTTATGCAAACAGCCGTATGGCCATTTCCAGTATAAAAAAAGTATAATATTACTAATCTCATTATAATAGTAGTGACAAGTTTTGTGAGAGAAAAAGGCGACCGAAACTACTGTTCCAAACATTTCGTTGCGTCACTCATCAACCATTTTACGCAATGACACCCTGCTTGTCATGTTCACTTGGTCACCTTCTGGTTGACACGAGGCAAGTTACACACATTTCCAAGTCCCTAAAATTGTTTTCGAATTAACTGACAAATTTGTCTGGAAGCGAAGCTATATGTGCGTCATCTCTCTTCGCTAAAGTTTGTACTACAATCCGATCAAACACTTTATGTTGTTTCTCGACGAGTGTTTATTGGCATGTCCACTGAAGTGTAAACATGTCTGCAATCGAGATCTTCCTTTGTTCATTCACATTGTCCATAACGTTTGTTATGAAGTGAGTTTGAAATATATTTTAATAGTCGAATATAATGATTCACATACATATCTCTTTAACTTGTGTGTGTGTTTTTTTTATTTAGTTTTTCTTTTATTTCGTGACAGAACACGGGCGGGCCACCATTTTGTACAACCAAATTGTTGACTTCACAAAATGGCAGACCATGTTTCTATGTAGAGTGTGGTTCCACTGGTTGTATTTCCAGAGGCAAGCTTATGTTTTTTTTTTTTTTTTTAAATCACTACTCACTTATCACTACTGTATTCGTTTTACATTACATGAACGACTCTTAAAAAGAAAAAGGAGCAATTCCAAACAGCAATATTTTAAGAGATTTGAAGGCAGCGTGTCCAACTAATACTAATGTCGGACATTTGTACAGCGTCTTTGCCACAGGAAAGCGCTGTGACAGGTAAGACTAGGTATGCTATGTTTTGAATTATGAGACCTTTGTTAAAGCACCTTGTAAGGGTTTACAATGTGCTTCAATAGTAGGAAGTAACTCTTACTATTTTAAACAATTACAATCATTTGTAAATCTCTTTTGGGAGAAGTGCTGGCTCTGACGAGAGCCGTTGCAGTCTCGTCAGTTAACTTTGCTTGTCTTCAGGAGAATGCTGGACTGCTGTTGATGCTGAAGCGTAGGGCTGGATGGATGCACATTTGGGCGGGAATGATCCAAGCTGTTTGTTGACCGGCAGGTGATGTGTGGGAGTTGACTGCTGGCTGGATGTATGGGTTGTCTACCCATGAAACCAAGCATATAAACCAATGGGGACATTGCAGATTGGGGTCTGCACAAACATCCGTAATACACAGAAAGTCTGGTGCTGAATTTAGAAAACCACCCTTCCTGGCCCCCCTGGGTAGACCCTATAGTGATGAGTGTGATGCTGAATGTGATCTATGAGTCAACTTTGCAACCCCCCCCCCCCCCCCCCCCGGGACCACCACCGGCAATCTAGTCCCAAAATGTTCAACCAAAATGTCCTTGGTTCATAATTATTTACCTTTAATTTGTTAAAGCCCAACCTCCAATACTCGGATATATTAATGTTGGACTAGTCACCTGTTGTGGTAATCGAATTAGTGTGAATGGAGTTAAAGAGTCAAAGTCGAGTATCATGTTGAAACAGCAGACATTGGACCCCACCCATCAAGGATTATGTGCAATTAACATCCATGGGCTAGTCTGCCCGTGAAATGGTTTAACATGTGATTTAATTACAAGATTCATCTTGCAGTATAAGGAAGACACCCCGTTTCACTCCGAGGTTGGTGAATTGTTGAATCAAACACTCTATTAGCCTCTGTGTGGTATGGCGGTCATTATAAAAAAAAATAGGAGTTCACTGTTTGGTTTTTGTGTATACAGACAAATTTACCCAAACCAATTAGTGCCCTAGTAATGCGTCCACCATATCTCAAAATGGTGGACACATTACAAGCCATTTGAGATATACCAGGACACTATTTGGTTTGGGTAAATGTGTATGTATACACCCAAACCAAACAGTGCACTCCCATAGTGTCCACCATACCTCAATTGTGTTAAATCTTGTGCCACTTCTGAAAAAAAAATGAAGTTAGGGTAAAACGACAATTCTTGAATATCTGGAGTGAAATCGCGACAGATTTGAAAATCGCATTGATTCCTCTCACACTCTTCACGTGTTTAAAGGGGACATTATCTGATACTTGTTTTGTCAAGGGATCCTTCTCAATGCATGCATGTGAGGCGGAAGTTCTTCCTGTTTTTCTGGGATACGATTTGCTGTATCATCATTGTATGACACCATAGCTTCGGACTCACACAAACCCTTCCTCAATTAAGAACTTATGTATCTTTGTGTTTGAGCAGTATCCCTTAAGCTGGTACATCAAGGGATTTAGAACCAGCGGTTACTCATGATTTTTGTTGCTTTAATTTCAATCAAAGTGTACACAGGGTGAAATCAAATTCTCTAACAGAACTCGTTTTGTTTTGTTTTGTTTTGTTTTGTTTGTTTTTGTTTTTGTATTTTTTTTTTTTTTTTGGGGGGGGGAAACAAGAAAGCCTCATATTAAAGCACCAGCTCAACATCTGGTAAACTGACTGTAACTGCTTCCATTCTTTGTACAAATCCTGTAATGAAACCAACCTGTAAAAATGTCAGCTTTTTTCGTTGTTTTATTAGCGAGAAAACAGAAAAAATGCATTCATGATTTTTGTACGCATTTTGTAGGCAGAGTTTTTGTCTCACTGAGACGAAAACTAATCTTGGATCTTATTTCATTTATTTATATAAAAACGATAACACTTCAGGCAGAAATATTTCAAGGAAATTGTCCACCGTCATTATCTTTATACCATGTAATGTATATGTAAATCTGTGAACATGTTTTTCTTCTTACCAATGTTGAGCTAGGGCTTTAAATATACTGCAACAATGCAAATACAAACTAATAATAATTTGACTTTGTACAAAAAAGCAAGGCTAAGAATAAGATTTTTTTTCTGATGTTGATCGTTCTCTTCCAGCAGGCAAAAGGAATTTGGACGATGACTCAACATCCAAGTAGAAATTCAAGATGGCGCCACCGGGTTTACACCGAGACTATAAACGATATCAAACATTGAAAAAGCTGTAACCCAAGATGGCGCCCAGTAGCAAATTAACGGCAGGGAGCCTATGAATCAAAATCATGAAACATAGCCCCGCAAACCCTGGGATCCAAGATGGCGTCATGTGGACAATTAAAGACACGGATGGACTAAGATTACGTCAGCAGAAAAACAAATTGCAAGCCAGGATGTCGAAACCAAGCCCTTTTCTGAACAATGGCCTTGGCTTGGGCTCCGGCTTAGGCTTCGTCTGCCTGTTTGAACTCCCTTACCAAAAGTGCACGTGTTCAAACTGACTGACAGAGCCTAACCCGGAGACCAAGCTGAAGCCGTGATTTCGAAAAGGCCCTGAAAAGGCCATGATCTTGTTTCTTTGTCCAAGCGCTTTTACGCTTGGACAAAGAAACAAGATCATGCTAACTGTAATCCAATATGGCGCTCAAAGGCAATTTATTACAGCCACTGGGATATAAACCGACTTCAGCAAATTATGTAATCCAAGATGTGACCACTGGCAAATTGAAGGCTCAGAGATTATCAAAAAAGCCGAAAAGCTGAAATCTGAGAACGGCACAGGGACAATGAATTCACGTTATAGCTGCCAACCAAAATGGCGTCCAGGTACAAATGCAGACCACGAGCCCATGAATTCACCATAGAAAAGGCTGCGATTCAAGATGGCATCCTGTGATATGGTTACATTTGGGTTAATGTAAAGACACACCTGCTTCGTAGGGATTCATTTCATTCGGTGAGCCGAGACGTTTATGAAAGAAATTCAACCGGGCAAGAGGAAAAGGGGTTTTTCGCTGGCAGTTTGATAGCACCGCTACCAGCCTTTCAGCATGATCAATTGGGGCTCAGACTTTTGGTGAATTCCTTTCCGATCTACAGACAACCCTCTTCGTTTATATTAGGCGTTTGGCTCAGTAGAGGATTGAGTGGCACGGGGCAGCTGTGAATTGTGTCATCACCAAAGACCATGACTAAAGGGAGGTTTGCATCCAGTCGGGTCATGTTTTTTTTTTTTTTTTTTTTTTTTTTTTGTCTTGACATCAAACTCATTGTTATGATCGACACTGAATGACTTCCGAGAAGATCATTAATAACAATAGTAATACAAAATTTATATTGCGCCAAAATTATTAAAACATTCTGAAACGCTTTATAGAAAACTATTAAGAAAATAATTACAGTAAAAGAGTATTGTTAAGAACAAGTTCAAATAAAAAACTGGAAGTTAGCGATAAAAACCACGTGTTAAAAAATATATAAGAAGCATTTCTTACAAATATGACGACAGTCTGACCGCGCGGTTTGGTCTGACCATTCAGTCGGGTCAACATGACCTAGAATCTATTAGTGTATATTGATCCTTCATTTGGGATCAGTTGACCCATAGCGAGTTATGTTGGCCTTAATAATTACAGGTAAACACAACCTATAGAAACAACCGCAATCAAAGCCACATTTTTTTTTTTCACCCACCATTCGAGTCAGTTCGACCCGTAAAGCTGCAGGTCATGTTAACCCAGATTCCGGCATAATTCTGACCCCAAATAGAATGACTAGATCCAGTCTTAATAAACATGTTTTTGAACATGTAAGACCAATAAATGGTACTGTAGGTCTTCTCCAGCATGTTCTTGAGAGTTAGGTACACAACTTAAAGAGCAGTTGTTTTAATGATCGAATAATAAATTGGATTTGCCGATAATAAAGCGATGTTGTAGGGTTTTATTCTTCATCAATTATTTCTTTTTCTTTTTATAGAAAATTCTGCCTCAACTAATACGTCGCACGTGTACTTCTACTTAAGGAAAACTCTGATTTATGACAATTTCGCAATAGTTTTTTTTATTTTTTTATTTATTCACCGAGTATATATCTTCAGAAGCGGAACTTAAAATTGCACGCTTCCTGTTTCGAAGTTGGCGAATACTAAATCAAGCCGTGTCCGGAAGATGCCAGCGCTAATCGGCTCAGTAAGGGAGCGGGCAAACGTTCCTATTTAACTGGGATCTACCCTCTCTTCAATTAGCGTGAGCCCCTATAGGTTGTTAAATTCCACGCCGATGGGGAAATGTCCCATGAAGAAACTTGATTGCCTGTGAATCCCGAGGAAATGTTCGATCAGGGGCTCTGTGCAGTCGTAGTAAGTTGTGATCATTATGTCTTTTATTATCCTGTTGCCTTGGAAATTAATAGCCTGTTGCGCTACTGCGCTTCCTCGTAGAACCAACTTCCTTTCTGAACGGGTATTGCATTGATGTTACATAGACTGACACAGGAGACGTGGACACGCACATCAGCCTCTGTCTAGCACTTACCGACAATGGCCGACGAGGGCGGAAAAATGTCAATATGGCGGATAATCCATTGCCTTCCAAATGATAAATATCCAGAACTATACCAACGAACAATACTTAGAAATGGCTCACCATGTTGAAATTTCTATTGAAATAGTCTTCGATGTCAAGGTTTATTTTCTGTTTTATTTTCAATGGGATTATCCGGCTGGGAAGTGACCGATATTTTCCACTGCAGCATGAAACGTCGCCATCTTGAAAAAATTCCACTCTGACGTCACTGTGACAGAGGCTATGCGTAATGATTTACAGAGGCAGTCCCTTAAACAAATTTGCGTAGCTAAAATTAGCAGGAACCATGATCAGTAATGCGTTTATACACGGTTTGTGGGTATTCAGTGGTTAGCAAATTTGTGGGCCTGAGCCACAGTTTTCAAACCACAGCAGTCAAATCTTTGAGGTGTATCTGAAAGTTGGGTAATCGGAACAATATACCAACTTACTGGTGGCGTCACGGTTTGTTGACAAGTGCGCTTTCTGATGGGATTCAGCATGGATTCGGGTCTGGACTACAGACTCTAAGCTCCATAGAAAAACGCACATGTAAACACAGCGTGACGTCATCTCGTCTGTTTTCATTTGGTTTAAAAACAAATCTTAAAAACAAAATGTTCAAACTTTTGTTTTGTAAAAAGTATTATTTTAGGATACAATAGCATTTACACGTGCAGATGATTTATGTTTAAAACGCTATCAGGGTTTGGAAGTAAAACGGAAATTGCCAGGCCCAGCAAAGAGATAAAATTAACTTCACGACAATGTCTTGAACTGTGACAGACAGTAGACAGAAGGAGAGAAACAGGATCAAGGAAAGGCGTCAAGGGAAATAAAACAATTACACTAATTAACGACTTAATTGACATTTGGAACTTCGTGATGAATAAAAACTGTGTTGTCAGTCAACATGACAACACTTAGAGCTCTAACGTCAACAGTTATCATTTTCTTTGATCTACAAGTCCGTAGCTTTGAGGCCAATGCCCTACAAACAAAGGCCAAGGTGGGGGGAAATAGCTCACAGCCCCCGGGCGTATATCGTCTTTTGAAAGGAAGTTGAGATCACTTGTGAAATGAAGCCCACATCAAAATTTACCCCCTTTGCGCGTTCCCACCTGCGGTATCGGAAACACAATGAACCGGTCGAGTGGCTGTGCAGAAATAGTCGCCCATACAACTCTCTCCGTGGAAGAGGGCTGCTCAAACCCGTGTAAGCCAGACTTGAAACTGCTGATGACTACCAGAGACCGTCGATCGAAACTTCAACGGGTGACTAAAGTAAATCAAGACCTACAGATTATACGTTTACAAACAAAAGAGAGATTAACCATATCAGGACCGGGCTTTTTCTTTCTTTCTTTCTTTTTTTTTTTTCATTTTTTATTTTTATTGTTTTTTATATATATAATTATGGAGCTTGAAACCCTAAATACAGGCAGAAAACACAAAATCCAAGCCGGAAATGGAGGCCATTTTGAATTCTCACAATACATTAACACTATCACGACACATCACTAAAGTCCACTCTCTTTGGAAACAAATTAAAATGATTTTTTTTTTAAAGAGACATAAAAATCACTCATTCGTTAAAAACGTTTGACCAAAGGCCAAACAAACAGTTACCAAGGTAACAGCTGACCCCTTTTTGCATTTATTTTTTCACAACATGACCTTAGATAAACATAGGGAAACGTTAGAACGTTTGATTGGTGACCGGATGCAGCGCTAAAAGTATGGTAAGCGCACATTGTCACATTGTACCCCCAAAACTTTTTGGGTTGGGGACTCCCTCTGCGACAATTTGGGCGTGGTATATAAAAATAAGTAGCACCAAATAACTATAAACTAACTTGTCAACAAGATAGCCATTGTCCAAACGATGATTATGCTCTGACTAAATCTAAGCAAGGTCAAGGCAAATTTAACTTGACTTGATTACACGTGACTGAAATGGCTTTTTGATGAGATGGACATGGGTACCAGTCGCCGCTGGATTAGTAAACGTGTATTATTATGAATGACAGCCGCGGTTGTATCTTATCACTGACTCTACAGAGGGAAGGGAAACTAACCCCGCCTTGTAAAGATCAACACGGTCTGGTGACTTTACCCCCTTCTCGGCGTCGCTCCTTGTAAAGTGTGAGCGCCAGTCTTATCCTTTCCCTAAAAAGACACAGCTTTCGTTATTTCTTTAATCTTAAAGGGTTTGCGCAACATTGGTAAGTTTGAAAATGTAAATATTCACAGATTTACACACAACTTACGTGGTCATGTTTCATGGTAGAAAAAACTTCCCTTGCGATTAGTTTTATTTGAAATGTTATTATTTTGGTGTGGACCATGTGGCCATGGCCGAGAATATATAGTTGACCTGATCAACCAAATATTCTTAAGAGCAGTGTAGGAAATAAACTTGCAATGATGTGAGTTTTCAACATTATTATGTCTGGTAGGCCCATGTGATGAGATTGTGCATTTGATGATACAAGCATGCGATTTGGCACTATAAGGGTATCGCACATTTGTCATTTGAAAAAAAAAATATATATAGAGAGAGAGAGAGAGAACAAAAAAGAAATAAAGGAGCAAATTATGCGGTCTTCTATTCCGGGACATTTTGAAATTCTTATAAAATGTTGCTCTGTAATTGTTCTTCGAAATTCTATGACAGTTTAGATCTTCTAAGTCAAATAAAAGTAGCAGATTTCTTTTCTCAGTGTTTACTGATCCCTAATTAATCCATTGGCTCGTTTGGTGGCTGTGATTAAAACGTGATTCTCCCAATCACAGGGGATGGGAAGGGTGGGGGTTGGTTGGACCTTTCGTTTTAAAAAAAGGTGGAAGGACTCTGTGCCAACCTCCATGGTGCCGGGAAGCGGTGATTCAAAGTTGAGTAATTTATTGAGGTCAAAACATCTGTTAAAAACGAACAACTCGCCGATTTCCTCGTGTTTACATTTGTATGTGGCGTTTCCGCACAAGGGTAATTGAACGCTAATGTGCAGAACAATCATCTCCCATAAATCATTTTTTTTTCACCTTACGCGTAGGCCTGCTTGTATGTTATAGCCCATCAACTTATCTAAATAGCGCTGTGAGGTCAATGGAGAGGGGGCAAAGGTGTTGATTTGTACACAAATTTACACACTTGCTTTGCTCGAATTTTGACCGTTTTTGTTGTTGTTGTTGTTTGTTTGTTTGTTTGTTTGTTTATTTATTTATTTTTTATGGTGTGCGTGGGTGAGTTTGTTTAGGCATTCGAAGCGGGGACTTATAACAAAAGAGGACAATAGGGTCCCCGATTGGAAAAGGTTCCCAGTTGGAAATCGTGTTCAAAACCAATGGGAGCTGTTGCTAAAAAGTTAGAGTACAAACAAAAGAGGGACAATAGGAGGTCCCCGATTGGAGGTAAATACACACTTGGGTGTGTGTGTGTGTGGGGGGGGGGGGGGGGGTGAACTACCCACTGCACCCCGTACGTCTACGCGGAGGGGGGGGGGGGGGCTCGATCCCCTTTTACCAAAAGGAGCTTTAGAGAGCCCAAAACCTCCTGTTCTCAATCAGCGTTATATTTTGTTATTAACTTGACGCCTCCCAACCCATCCAACCCACATTTTCCCAGCCCCTTCAAAGCTATTTCTATGGGTGTTTGCGATTAGGTAATCATTGTATCGGTGTAACAATGTAAATATTATTATGATAATAATAGAAAGTGGAATTTTAAGCTAGGATAAAATTTATGTAAACAAAAAACGTTGACGAAGACTACATTGATTTATTTCTGACGTCTATCTTTCAATAAATATAAACTATGAACATCTTAAAATTGCAGTTAACATTTGAAGCTGTATTTGTTTGTTGAAAGGGTACATCAATAATTGTGTAATGCTCTGGTCTGAAACAAACACGCCATTTAAAGTCAAATGAAAAATATATTTATGTGTCTGATAAATCCACACAGTGACTTAATGTTCACCCCCAGTCACTCTTAATGATAAAACCGTTCTTTATGTAAACCACAAAAATACTGACATTCTATTTATGGACCCGTTTCTCAATATGAATCAATCCACGCCGTGACTGCCAGCCCGGGGTGAAAAATTAATAACATATAACCACGCCCACACCATCCCTTGTTTTACGTCATCGGCTCCCAGTCAGCCGTCCGTCTTTCATTTCCTTGTCATAGAATATAAAGATAAAACCTTGAAGAGGCTGTCATCTTAAGGTCATTGCCCTATTTGCCGTCCACATTTTTAAGACATAATCGAAACTTTGGCACGGTTTCCTTTTTGCTTCTCAGACAATACTTATAATCTTTATTTTTGGTTGAATAAATTAAAATCATTTTTAAAGAGAATTGTGACTTGTTTTCCTTTACGTTTCAGAAACCAACGACTTGCTCATACAGCTAATGAACAACAACAAACTAAGCTATGAAACGACCCAACTTGAGTAGATGTCCCAACTAAAGTTGGGCCGGTCCCAATTTGAGTAAACTTAAAAGTACTGAAGTTGGGTTGGGCCCAAGTGGAGTACATTTAAGTTGGGACTTCACCAACTTTTAGAATACTCAATTTTGGTATAATAACATGTATAATGTAAGTGAGGCGGACTTCCAACTAAAATCCTAACAGTAAACGGATATGGTTGGGTCTTGTTGGGTCGTCACAGTATGAGATTGTAATAATAATATTAAGTAAATTATATTTTTGAAAATATGTGCACTATGATAAAATTCTATCAAACAATAATTTAACTTACAAATAACGGCTATACAAACTCTCCAAAATTGTTGGTTTTTTCTATGCGTAGAGTAAAAAAATATTATACAAACAGTGTCTGACAACTTTGTGCGTCCCAACTCAAACTTATTGTGGTGCAATACATGTATATACAATAAAAAATAATAATAATAACAATAAACACCCAAATATAAACGAGTATTTCTAGCATTTTTTCTCTTTGGTTATGTTGAAGGACACGGAGACAGCAAATGGGATGTACGTGTCCGTTCACACTCTGGTATGTGTTGGGTGCATCATACCGGTTGTGGAAAGTTCACTTTACAGAAATGATAAAACCGGCATATTTGGAACGACAGGTGTGAGGGGCGAGTTTAATTGGGGAAAGGGGATTACAAAAGTGGCTACTGGACGAGTATAAATGGGGTTCAGATTGTTGGTGCCAATTAGAAGCAATTGTGTCATACATGTAGGCCTGACTCAACTAAATTTAATATTGTTTAGTATTGATGGATATTGGCAGATTTTTGTAAACAATAGATAACAAATATTGCAAATAAGCAAACTTGTTGTTTTGAATAGCTTTTCCCTTTACCTCGTAAATACTCGTAAATTAAGTAAATGATTTGAAAGTTTGCACGGCGCGGAAAAAAATGAAACAAATTTACGGTAACACCATTTATTATGAAAACTCTCTTTGAGTTGCGGTGGTTCTGAAAAATGCCCATCTGCTGGAATTGTTACCATCGGTTCTTTTCAGACCTCTACGACTCAAAGAAAGATTTCATTTACATGGTGTAACGCTTTAGTGTTGGTGATTATCGATACGTTGCATTCACCCCAACGATAATAGCTTCACTTGTTCTAAGGCTAGTTTACCTAAAAGTAGTCGTCTTAGAGGTAGAATACAGGGCTGGTATTCATCCAAACATTAATTGTTTTATTATCAGTCTGAAAGCATACTGATCATGAAGTTCATACCAGTAGCAATCTTTCATAAAATTATTTCTGTCTGAAATACTGTCAAAGTCTATAATACAGAATTTGAAGACTTTTAACTTCGGTTGAAATTAAGGACAATGTGTTTACATGCTGAAAAGTGTGCATTTCTCCTGACTCAGTTTTTAGTTGATGTATAATTGAATATAATTAAGAATACTGCATTATCAGCTTTACCAATCATTTTACCTTCATATCTTTTAAAACAGCGTAAACAGTAGGCTCCTCCTTTGAGATTTGCCTCTCATTATAATTCGATGGATTATTAATTAAATCTAAGTCAGCATAAACAATCCCTTCTGCCTCATTGTTTCCACCAATGCGATCCTCATCGTTGAGGGTTGGAGAAGAGTGCTCTGCATCCGGGGCACCTCTGTCCTTGTCCGTGACGTCAGCAGATGAAGACGGTTCTGAACTGCCAATGGTACTATGTTTAGAGGCCTCTTCATGTGGAATCAAGTCTTTGGTGTGGTCCTTATTGACCGAGGTATATAAAACCTCAGGGGACTGTTGAGGTTCGTGAGGTTGCACCAACTGCTCACTTTTACGACGATGTTCCACTGATGCATACACCACAGGGACATTAGGTTCTTTCGAAAGTTGTCTCGTACTCATCGCATAAGGTAACGGTTTCTTCGGCGGTTTGTTCCCATTTCCCTTCTTCTTACTCTCCTTGTGGACGGAGGCGTAAACAACCCCGGTCGGTTTCTCGGGTGAGGTTTCGCCACTTTCACGGCGTGGCTGTACGGCTGCGTACTCATCAGCCGGGGCAACCTGGTCTACCCCTTTCCGCATACTGAGTGCGTATGGCACTGGTTTCTTTGGTGGGGCGTTGCCGTTCTCCACGAGGTGCTGTTCTGGAGGCGGCTGTGAGGAAGGGATTGAACGTCCAGGGCTTCGTCGCATTTTAAACGGTGTCAGTCCTAACTTCCTACGGCAAAGAATCAACACAGCTATAACCATGAGAAGTATCAGTATTAAGATGACAATGATCACGGCTACAATTGTCCCGGTACTCGAGGACGCTTGCGGTGATGTCGTAGACGCAAGTGTCGCTGCGGGGTCCTGGGTCATGGCGGCGACAGCTATCGTAGACGGAGAAGACACCGAGAGTGGACCAATCTGACAGTTGAGGGTCACACCTGAGAAGTCTACAGACACGGACGAGCAGTTAAAGGTCAGGCCATCCTCAGCGGAGGTTACCGATGTCGTGAGTTGTGTTCCGGTGCCGTTGATGGGGACGCTGGAGGGCCAATCCTGGACATCATAGGACCCGTCTGCAAGCCTGGTAACTACAGCGGCCATCGCGTCAGACTGAACAGAGCAAGAGATTGAGGTACCAGCGAGTAAAGACGCTGGACCAGACGGTGAACAAGACGGGAAGATCTCTGCAGGGTACACGGTCACGGAAGCTTGCGCGTTGGATATAATTGCAAATGTTTGATTGTAGATTGTACATGTGTAAGTCCCGCTGTATGATTGAGCAGCTGGGTTTATGGTCAGAATGTGCACTTCAGGTAGCGTGTTGAAGTCTGACGTACTGATCACACTGGTGGAATAACGTGGATCGGTAATCTGATCGAGAACCTTTCCATTGAATGTCAGAGTGTGCGTCTGGTTCCTCCAGCTCACGAGGTGGAGTCCAGACTGGAACCGGAGAATCTCACAACGTAAGGACACCGCGTCTCCCTCCCGGGGCTCGGTGGTAAACTCCGGCAGGACGCTGGCGGTTGCTACCGCTGTTTGTGGGAGGACGGAAGGGGCAACGACTAGTAAGATGATGCAACCGGACATCAAGAAACGGACACAACTATTAGATAACATGGCCATGTTCACAAATAGCTCATAGAGTCAGCCTCAATCAATAGTAATCCAATCTAAGCAGAGACGTACATACATTTGTTCAAAATATCTTTTGTATCCAGTCATCGGCCAATTCCTTGAATTCCTGCAATTGCTGATTAGTTCTAACTTCACTGTTATTTCGATTCGTAATAAAATACCACACACACTTGCAGTACCATGAAGGAATGGTAGTCCACACCTCACCGATCCTTAAAACAATTCTGGGAGACTGCAGCGATAGAAGATGTTCCTACACTTCCACGATAAAGTGAGAAGTTTCATACGTCACTAATGTTTCAAGTGGTAATCTACTAATATCCGCCGATTCTCAAACTTTTCAAATAGTCTTCAAGATAGAAAGAAAAAGTGTACGTACAGTCTTTCCATAAGATGAGATTGTTTCGGAGGAGAAATTACGGGTGTGTGTGTGTGTGCATCCTCCCATGCGTCCACACTCAATGCGAAGAGTCAGCTTCTTACTACCTGTTAATTCCAACGATCATTTCCTTCATAAACTATTTATAAGTCGATTGTCTAATCCCACACAATAAATAATCAAACATTCGTATTCTGAGCTAATTCAGACGGCATAGAGATACCGATCAAGTGATTATCTTCCCTCGGGAGAATTGTTATGATTAGTCTCGAACGTCATAATACGGAAGAACTGGTTTATTTCCGCCTTGTTGTTTCCGTGTTCTGAGATTTTACAGTGGTCGAGGTGCACCTACAGCTGCGTCGGCCTCATACCCAAGAAGCTATTCTGGTTTAAACCTATTGTTAAATTAAATCCAGCCATGCAGCTTGAGCACCACTGAATTAAACGTGCTGGGATAGGACACCCTATTCTCATGCAAATTAACTGAACAAGACAAGATTTCGGCCACGTCTATTTGATCACAGGGGAAGTTGTTTTCATTTGAGCTTAGGTTAAAGTATGGATTCACGAACTGTAAAAAAAAAAAATGAAATTCTTCGTGGGTCGGGTGATCTCCCTTGACTGCATCATTGTAACAAATTGACCTTCAAGCAACATAAACATTCCATTCCGATCTAGAATACAAAGTTTTGACATTCTGCGTGCGAGACCCTCCCACATTCACAACAGAGTTGCCGATCCCTCAAACAACTGATTGTTACAAATGTGGCCTCGATGTGAAAAGGAAGGAATAAGCTTTCCACTGATGTGCGACATGTTACAAAAAAGTAAAATAAAAATCGAAATATAGGTGACTGAAACACAAGTCTTAACTTTTTTGACGAATTTATTATGTCTCGAACCACACAATTAATCTACATGACATAACACAGTTATAATTGAAATGGTGTCCAATGCCAATGCTGTAGTACGAATTGCCGTTAAAATGTATACACTATTGCTTTTGTGCTGTTGCGTACCTGACCCTTGTTCATAGAGCTGTTTGAGTACAAAACAATTTGCTTACTACTAAAAGGTTACGGTACCAGCCAAAACGATATGCTATACGTACCACTTGTGGCTGGTTTCCTGCTTAGCTGAAATTATTTTAGCAACATGCTTAAGCAGCTGAAGTTGGTACGAGGTTGATATGTATCAACTAGAAAAGTAATTAGGCCTTATGGGTTCGATCTGAAAGCTCATTGGTTATAAAGGTCATACCAGTACCAACCCTCCTGAAAAACCCCCACGCTGTCGTCCTTGAGCAAGACACTCTAATTGCTTCAAATAGGGGAAGAGGCAGTTATGTTTGTCTCGCAACGGATTAACTCACTCCCATCCCCACCTCCCCCGTTCTTAGCTGTACTGTGAAGAGACTTGCGTGTATATCTCGCCATGTCTTGTTTCTGCGTATTGGGGCAGGTTTCTTTCCCTTCTGTAGCTCACACCTCGAGTGGCATTTGGGTCTTGTGATGGGCGAATTGCATTTGAAAAATAACAATACAAATAAAATGTCACCTGAACATATTGTAGCAATCGAGGAAACAGTGTTTGAAGACCCTTTGTAGATCAACCTTAATGTTTGCTTATTCCAAAACAAGCAAGTTATGAATGTGCACAACATCGATGACAAAACATGAATCACTTTTCATTCAATGACATTTCCAAATGGGACATGGTTGTATGGTGTTAAAAGAAGTTAACTTTCCCCTGTAACGCAAGAACAAGGAAAACGGAAGAGGTACAACCCCGTTGTACTGTGACGGAAATTATAGGAAGAAACGACATACCCAATGAAAATGAAAATTGATAAAAGTTCATTCAAAGGACGAGAAATTGCGCTAAAAAAACGAGATTGTTCACTCCGGTTATTGACTTGGCATTCTGAGTACATACTCGTAACTAACCCTGACAGCAAAGACAAACGAAATAATAGAGCGAATGGGGCATAGGCGCACATACTATCATCTTTGATTAAGAGGCTATCGAGGCTGACGTGTACTTGAGTGTTCATGCATCCAAGGCAGGTGATGGAGTACCTATACTCACAGCCTTGGGGATTCCATCAGTGACGGCCAAGGTCTACCAGTCTTCATGGGAGTTCCGGTTCAATTCCAGTCAGGCCCTTCTCTACGTTCTCCGATCAAGTGAGAGATCGTTGAGAGTTTTCACAGTTTTCAAGGTGTACAAAGATACGTTGTTAAGCCAGTGCAGCTACTTGTTCCCCGTACACAGTGACGGTCATGAATGTTGATTGTCACAGTACACAAAGGAACCGGACCACTTTGTCTAATGGCCACAATGGGAGATAAACAGCTTCGTATCCGGCGTGCCCCCCCCCCCACACCCCCGCTTAGAACCCTTGCTTTCACTTGCCTATCAAAATAAACATCGACAAAATGTATAAATAAATGGTTCAATACATAAAAAAACAGCCCCCCAATAAAAAAAAAAACAAACAAACAAACAAAAAAACAACAACAACAACATAAAATTAAATAAAAGAAAAATAAATAAATAAATAAAATAATAAAATAACAATAATTATAATAAAAAAATACAATAACAACCCCCTCAAAAAAAACACACAAACAAACAAACAAACAATAGAAAAAAAACAAAATTAATCCAAAAAAAATAATATATAAATAAATATTTCATGGTTCATGGTTTATGGTTTACCTTCTTCAGAATCATCACACATACAATACAATAATGGAAAATGCACCAGTTGTTAATATAATCATGAGTTGTTGAAGGGGTCCTATTAGAAGCAAAAACTTGTAAACATGGGTTCCTAATAATTGGAACAGTTGAATCAGTTGTAGCCAGGACCACTTAGCTTTCCAATCCACTCAACTAAAGGTCACATGAATAAAGATTATGTAAAAAGCTAATACTAAATAAAAAGTTGTTTTATTTATTTTTTTTTTTTTTTTGTATATACATCTTTGCCCTCTTCTGCAATCTTCCGAATGAAAATGTCTGGTTACGCCACTGGAGATAACAGGAAAATTTCACCATCATTAAGATGGTTTCGGTCCTGCCGTCTTCAGAAAAAATAGTTCTCAAAATAAGAGATTATGAACTGTGTTTCATCCTCATACACGGTTCCCATTTTGATAATCTCGATCATCATTTCTCAACTTGACCTTGATAAGTTACTATACGAGAGTGAAACAGCCTGGCAGCTTCGACAGTGACGATCTTGGTGGCTGTGCTTTCAATGTCGTATCCGGATGATGTAGATGGTATACTAAAAAGCTCCACCCAGTCACATTATAGTAGAAGAAAAGATAAATTATTGCAGTTGCAATAACAGCCTGATAACTTGATAAAGTTGAAGCGTGGTCGGGTTTGACACCTCTACACAGGTATAAATTACCCGTGTTCCTCTTGTCTGGGTGGTGGAGGGGGACGGGGGGGTAACGCCATAATTTAGAGACCCTGGATCCTTGGAGTGACAGGTGATCTATGATTGACAGACAAGGAGGTCCCTGAGACAAACAGGAAAACAGATAATATGCAAAGAAACAGGTACACTGACAGACAATAATTGCAGTCAGCGGAAACCTTTAAAAGACACGACATCCGCCACAAGTGGCGTTTAATGACACCTGTATACAGGCAAAACTATTTGCTATTTTGAGATTATATGAAGGAGCTATATTATTCTCCTAATTTGGGTGTCTCATAAGAAGGTTCTGATTTATTTTAAAGATGAAGTGCCGTAATTGGTAATGTTAAAAGAACAGCAGTTGTATTGTTATCTGAACTGATCGAGAACCCCCTTGAACTATAATAAACAAATAAATAAAAATAAATAAACACATTAAAAACGCCCGGCCACTCATGACTTTATTACCAGGTGAAGGTTTGATGTGGTATGTGTGGGTTCATCGGTTTGACCTCGCCCCAAAGTATGCAGGTATGTAGCGGTATCATGGCTCAATTGCCCACAAGAAATCATCGAGATCCGTGGCTCACACGATGGGACCCCATCTCCTCATCACCGCAGTGACTACATACCCTCAACAAGGTGAGGCATCTTTACTCAATCCTGGCTGTAAGTACCCTTCACACTACCCAAGTCTCAGAATTCAACTTTAATATCATCCACTCTTTTGATACGAAGATTTCCGCAACTGGCTGCATCGCAGATTTTGAACAGGATGTACCCTTCCTCAAGGGTGACGATTCTGAAAGGTGTCCGTATCTAAATAAGATCAGCCCCCACCCCATAAAAGAAAAAAATGAGGAAAGCAAGGAGAAAAAAAGGAGACCACAATGAGCAGTAACACCAACTGCCTCCGTGACGAGCCTCCACATGACGTCGGCATAGGAAACGAGGCCTTTGCAAGAAGCTCCCACTTTGGCATATTTGAAACGCCAAAGAGAACATGTGCTCGTTGGCAGTAACAGGTGGGGGATTCGACGCGATCCTCTTCCTGGGAATAAATTGCCCACAATTAGTCACGTCGAGACGGTTTGGAAATGTTACCCCCCATGGCTTTACTGGCTAATCCAGTGATGACTGAACATTTTAATGTTCTGTCATTACATGTAATAATATCCACTGGTATAAGGCAGCCTTCCGCAATATGGTTACGATTAAGGATATAAATATAAAGGTATCGAAGTATAAAGAGATCCTCAATAAACCGGTGATGATTAATTGTAAATTGTTCGACAACAGCGTTATTGAAAACCTCCTTCCGTGCCAAGTATAGGCTATAGACGAGTATGAGACAAGGGAGGGAGTTGTCCAAACTAAACGCTAAGCTTTCCCGTTCAAAGTGATCGTGATCAAAAGGGAAGGGGCCCACCCCCGGGTCTGCACGGTACGTTTTGAGCCTCAAACGTACCCTTGCCTCGGGTTTGGAATGCCTCTCATTCACCAAGATCTGCAGATCAATGGGGCAGGGGTCCTGGGATTTGTGTCAAACTAACACCAAATGGGTCCCATCATCAGAGGACCCGCGGACCTGCGAATATCTGTATCACACCGACCTGAATTCTGGGATTTGTGTCAAAATTAACACCAGATGGCTTGCATCATCAGAGGACCCGCGGGTCAAATTTGACACAGGAGATATCAGAGTGTTGGCTATTGTATATTTCACTAGCATAAATAATAAATCCTAAGTACGTACCTTTAAAAAATTGCTTCTATTAAAAAGCCCCCAAACTCTCACAATCTACGATCTTCAATCCCTTCCCATCTGTATCTTTGTCCCCAGTGCACATTTTATATATGCGCAGTACAACATAAACTGCCGGGTCATAATTGACCCAGGTTCCATCTCCCATGGGCCAGACCCATTTCAGGGTCACCCCGAATCTGTAGCACACTGATCCGATATCTGTATAACACTGACCCGAAATCTGTGTCAAACTGACGCAGAATCGGAGTCAAAATACCAATTGTTAACCAGTTTCGAGTCAGCCTGACCCAGAAACGGGTCAGGCTTCCAGGGACCCGGAATCCGGGTCAATGCTGACCCGGGAGTTTTTTGTTTGTTTGTTTTTTTTTTTACAGTGTAGTGGCCAACGAGCATTTACTATCAGTGCACTGACATTATGGAACAATCTCCGTCATGCAGACCCTGCCAGGCCTCATCTCTGGAATTCTTTTTGAAAACATGTTAAAAACCTATCGGTGTATAACTTAAAGACACCAGCTCAACATTGGTAAACTGACTGTATATGCTTCCATTCTTTGCACAAATCAAAATATTTTTTTAATAAATCCAACCTGTGAAAATGTCAGCTCATTTCGTTGTTTCATTTGCGAGAAAACGGTACAAATGCATTTGGCATTTTTGTACGCATTCCTATAGGCAGAGTTTTCATCTCACTGAGGAGAAAACTAATTTTGGATCTTATTTCATTTATTATTTAAAAACGACATTACTTCAGGCAGAAATATTTCTAGGAACGGTTTTTTGTTGCCATCATTATCTTTATACTATGTAAGGTGTATGTAAATCTGTGAACATTTTTGTTTTTTCTTCTTACCAATGTTGAGCTGGGTCTTTAAGTTGGAAAATCTTTATGTTCATTTAAGTTGTTTATTGATTAGCGCTTTCGAGCTAACGTAAACAGAGCTTTATAAATAATAATCAAGTTAAACACTTCACTAAAGGAACAAGCACAGTCACAACTTTGTTATCACAATTTGAACATGGAATAATACGTCATAGCAATTTCATATTGGAAATACATAGGCTGATATGAAAAGTATACATGCTGCTCGGCTATCAAAGCTCAGTTTTTAGCTAGTTTCCCATCTTGTTAAGTTTCCATAAAGAGATGGCTATTTGTAAATCACTAACAACCGACGGAAACTCGTCTACGTGCCCCTTATCGATGCGGAGCTGTGTCAACTGCTCTCCCCACCCCCACCCCGCCCCTCTCCCCCTCTTTCAAACTCTCTCTCTCTCGTAACTAGTCCCTAGTGATCAAGGCCGAGTCGGCACAACACAACTCGTCAGGGGATTTCGACATTTCCTGCTGATTGCATTTTCAGTTTCCAGGATGGAAATGATGAAAAAGTGATATAAATATTTTGATCGGATGTTTTGGCATTCGGTTTCTTGTCAGTGACCTAGCGCCAAATATGACACGACAGTTTGCGACTATACTTATGCCATAATCTAAACTAGGTTTTTACAATATTTCGATCGCTAGTTGATTGTGCAATTTCTCCATCCATCGTGGAGCTCCCACGCAAATAATGATTATAAATTGGACAAACATAACTTTCTTACTTCTGTAATTCTTTAACTGTTTACTTGTTAATGCTTGTTTTCCGTTTGAGTTATTAACATGGGCAGATGAGATTTTGTTTTACAAATATAGATATCCGGCGTAGTGCTTAAAGTACATGTTTTTTTGAATGAGAACTTGGTCAAGCTCGTGGTCAACATCAACAGCTTTAATTTAATTGATTTCATTTTTCAGGGTGGGGAAGGGGAAGCAACTGCAAGGAACAACGTTAACTGAAGGGAAATTCAATTGAAAAACAATTATTACATTCGATTCTTTAACTATCCATTACACATACACATTATCCACAGGCCTCGAATTCCCTCTTTGAAAGTGCGTGGCCATTTCCATTTCTGCAAAGGGCACTTTGAAAACTCTTAAAGTCCATGGAAATCTTTGAGTGGGCATCAAGGCCAAGACTGGGGCAACAGAGGACATGACCTCCGTACTGGCGATGTACATTATCTTGATTCAAAGACAGTAAGCATACCAGTGTCAGCAGTTTTCAAAATGTGTGCATATTATCTTGATTCAAAGTGAGTACTTCATACCGGTGGCGGCACTTTTGCCAGCATTACCAACCCTAAATCCAAAGTTGACGCAGACCATTTCCACCATTTTCACAACATCGCCATTTTCGTACCATGCATTATCTTGATTCAAAGAGAGTAAGAAAAACACTTGCCGCAGTTGGGCTTTCATTTCAAACAAGCTTAAGTTTAATACTCACACCCACGTAAAAGCTGCGAGCTTAAAAAAAAATTAAAAAATAAAAAGGGTCCTTACCACGCGTCCGTTTTCATCTAAATCCATTCGTAATAGGATTGCTCGAACAAAAATACGGTGCGTGCGCAGCACCCTTTGCGATACTCGCGTGTGAATATCAAATACTTAATTGATAAAAAAATGTATAATATATATTTTGATTAATGTATAGGATAATATCTTAGGTCTTCGGGTACAATTAGGCTGCCCGGGTTTCTCTCTCACGTACAAGCGAGTGGGCAGGGGTAGGAATGACCTGGGGATCGTTCTCTGTAGGGTATCATCTTTAAAACAACTTAGATGTAAATAGACACGCCTCTTATTTACCAGTTAAGGGCGATAAAGCAAGACATCAACCATTCGTTGATTTTTCAAAGCAATCCTCAGTTCGCAGAATGTTTCTCCTTTCTAAAACGAAGCGTCCTTGACTTAGACTCAAAGTTAAAACTTCTGAAAATCATAACAATTTCCAGCAACCTTTTTAATGACAAAATTCCGACTCGGTGTCCCATTTACAGATCTTGCACATCCGAATTCTATTCCAGACTTGTTGATAATCCTCATGCCAAGACGAGTTAACACTTGATGCCATCTGCATACGCAGACCCCCGGATTATTGAAAGTCCGGAGTATGCTCTCAAAGCCACACCTGGCAGTCGCGTTCCCTAATCTCCTCTCATTTGTTATTGACCATTATGGGGTTTAAGGGACCCGAGCCTCCGCGGGGACACTTGCAAACGGCTCACTCGAACCCGGAAATGTTGCAATTTGTTAATTAGGGGGGTTTGAAACGCAATAACAAATTTTGCATGTATACACGGCAATAATATTAACGAATTAGTGTCTGCAAGCTGTAGCCTAAACAAAATGCATGATAACTGGAAATAGCTACCCAACCCGACAAGCGAGGCGGTCACATATCATGATAACACTCCCCATACTCTTCTAAATAAGCCGTTCTAAATCCGGCTCACTTATTAGAGTGGACGATCTCTGTCGCGATACCAGGATATTATCATGGGCGGTTCATAAGCGAAGCGTAGAATTGCAAAAACATGTTTCGGACATCTCAAGATTTTAAAAAATATATTCACCGTTGGTAATAACTAAAATAAATTCTGTTTTTGTTTTGAAGATTCGACCACTCGGTTTTAGATTGCAAACATCTCCGTTTGACGAAAAAAAAAAAAAAAAAAAAAAAAAAAAAACTATTTCCCGGAGTATGACAGTCAGCTTTGAAGGAAGTAATTTGTCTCCGGTTTGATTTGAGGAAACGGCACCCCGTCCCAACTCCCAGCCCAGGATTCCCTCCTTGATGTTGGATCAGTTTCTCTGTGATCTACAGAAGCATATGGGCCAACCCTTAATTCACAGAAAGCCACACACTCAAGGTATGGTGTCAAACTCATTAACAATGCCATCAAAGGTGCTTCAAATATTTAAATATAAAGAAGTTTTCCAAGAAATGCACTGATTAAAAACTACCTGTAGGATATGTGATAATGAGATGGTGGTGACACACACACAATTCACTTGGGAATGAGTTCATCATTTTGGGGGTATAGCGCTATCGCAAATCCTCATGTGCGGGGCTGTTCCGTCTTTGACAGAAATTACTCTGGGCACACATATCCTTGTGCTCATTAAAATAGTCTTATTTATATCTTCCTTGGAGGAAAAAAAAGAAAGACCTGGTAGTGGCATCTGATGGAGATATGTATTCAGCTAAGGGGTTGATTTTCTTCTTTTTTCTAAATACAAGTAATAGACTTGAAAGCAATTTTGTATCTTATTTGGGGATTTGGCTGCGGCGATAATCACACCTCGATCGTCATGGTCATAGCCCCTGTATCCCAATTGAAAATGCTCACCGTTGGTCATTATTATGAAAAAAAAAAAGAAGAAAAAGAAAAAAAAAAAAAAAAAAAAAAAAGAAGCCAGGCCAGTTTCACTTCAAACCTCGTTTTGGTCTTTGACTTTGTACATTCCAGGGCATTTTCTGGAAGGCAAGATACTATACTGGTCATAATAAATGGGATATTTTTTTTCCCATTTAGTGAAAACCATAATTACCACATCAATTCAAGAGTTACCGGTATAAAAAATAACAGCTGTGTACGTTTTAAGATGTGAGCCCTTTTCTTTATATCAAAAGTTAATAAAAATCGTACAGTGCAATCTCCACAGAATGTAAGTTTTTTTTCCTCCTCTGAGCTATGTACACATCGTGTCTGCAGGAAGTCCTGGCTTTGTGGCTCTTTTGTAAACTGTGATTTCACAGGTCACATGGACTAGAAGAAGCGCATGAAGGCTGGGTAATATTGACTTTTACAAGTATGGATGCACTGACAAACAATTTAAAGGTGACCATTATTATGCACTGATTAATGATCGGACGATGGTCTTCCTCCCGCAAATCAGCATTTGAACTTCCCGGGCCTATAATAACGGCTGAAGGTGAGTGCATATTCACGCGGTATCTCTACCCGATCGAACCACTCTCCTTAAAACACTTCTTCACAGATAGCATCACGGTGGGGATTATGTCATCCAGACTGTACAACCAACAGGCAACGCCCATTTGTATGCTTCATCGTCTACACACAAGGTTAAATCAAATGATTCAAGATAGGTTGACCTATGCTCAAATGGGGCTACAAGTCGCTAAATTGATGGCAGCTAATCCAACGGAAAAGATCAAAGGAAATACTGAAACCTAGTATTAGACCTATCAGATGACCTATACTCAAATTCAAGCTTATGTAGGGGAGAGATCGAGGGGAAAGATAGGACTAGTAATTGGGGGTGAGGTTGACCTATGCTTTGTAACTCAATGGTTGGGTATGAGATAATACCAGGAGGAAAGGTCAAATGGACTGGTTTTTAATAGATGTAATAACTTGAATCAGGGATAAAGAATTATGATTTTTTAACCGTACACCGATGTGTGATAAGCACTGTACACTCAGTACTTTTCCGAGTCATGTGGGAAAACATATCAAGAGTACATTGATTGGGATAAAAAGGCACCACATAAAGTACTAAAAGGTTAACATAAAATGCCACTCTCTTACACTAGTTTGTTGAGATAGTTATTCCGGAAGTTATTTTGATATCGATGATACATTTGTCTTTCAAAGCTGATACGTCAAAAAAAAAGCATTTGATTACAAAAAAGACACACTATTCTTGATCTTTGTTTAATTGCATATTATATATATATATTTTTCTAACTCCATTTACCGTCGGTTTTTATATTACATTCAGTAAAAGCTGTAAAAGTAATTAACGTTTACAGTATGAACATTTACATTAAGTAAATTGTATACAAAGAAAAAATATATATTTATTTCGAATAAATAATTACATACTCGTTTCTAGGTTTTGAGAAAAATGAAGTCTTTGTACAATATAATGATCAGACCACACACTTGTCCCTGAATTGCAGAGATTTGTAGATGGTCGGACTGGCGCAAACTGAATACAGAGCCCCTCACATTGAGCTGAAGGGGTTACATCGAGAGAAACAAAATCATTTACATTTCAGTGACCTTTACAAGGCTTGAACGTTCACAACACTGGTAAAATTGAAAATATAAATCTTCACAGATGTGTACACAATTTACATGGTATAAAGATGGTCTTGAAGAAAACTGTCATTGAAATAAGTTTGCTTGAAACGCTATAGTTTTAGAGAAATGAGTAAAACAATTAGTTTTGATCTCATGTGTCCAAAACTTGATGTTTGAAAACAGTGAAAAGATGTACATTTCCCCTAACTAATTCCATGTGACTCCAATGACTGATTGAGCTTAACTTTCCATAGGTTTGTTATTTCAGGTCTGTGTGGGTTCACATCAAGTGTGGATACTGATCTTTGAAATAACGAACGTTGTCCACGTAATTTAAATCAGCGGAAACTCATGATCCGCATCAAATAATGAGCTCTGAAAAAAAAAGTTCCCGCGCGTTAAATCTGAGTTGCGTCCCTGTCTTCCTTCCAGACCTTAATGTGAACAGGTTCAAGGTTAGAATTTGATGCACTTATTGTCCGTCAAAACTTCGACGAGGGTGCACCCTTAAAGGGCATGTACATCAGTCTTTAGATAAATATTGTTTACAAACCTCTGTTACAACGCAAAAATCAAGCGATTTGTAAATAAATACAGATTGTGAGGTCTTTGGCTCGTTTTCATCATGACATTAGTTCACACACACACACACAACAACAAAAACAAAAACATCCCATGAAACTTGTTGCCAACATTAATCCTAAAATGACGTCAACCGCTGGGGCCCGATTAAAAACAAATCATAATGGGCATCACATCTATTAGGTGTCGCGGGATCGACAGTGATACACTGTTCTTGAACTTTTTGAGTTTGCAATAATTAGGGACTGTCCAAGTTTGTTTTATGATTCCAGAAGTGATTCGTACGGGTTCGTGGTTTCAGAATGTACGTCGCTGTAGATCATGAAGTTATTTGGCAATGTCACATAGCGGGCACAATCCTCAAAACCGCTGCTGATATTCCCGTATTTCTTCCGACTGCGCGTGGAGGGTCGGATCCTCCTGCACGGCATCGTTTTGCTTCTATCCGTGTCCTCCAAATTGGCCTCGTACAGACTGTTGACTACGGTCTCAGCGTAGACGACCAGCGGGAGGCCGCTTGCACGATCCACAGTGGATTCCACCCGGGGTTTGTCCGCTAAGATCCCGGCTTCGTGGTAAATGTGCATGGAGGATATTACATTGTTGCGCCTGGACATATCGGCTGGCAAGGTGGGATATTTGGTGCTCCAGACATTCTGGTACCGAGGACTGTGAAACTTCACTGAGATCCTTTTCCTTATTCGCGGGTGGGAGAACCGTTTCACATAAGCGATACCGATTACACCAAGAAAGGCAAATATGAGCAATGTAATGAGCACAATGAAGGCGATACCGGTGGGTTGCGAGAACCAGGCCTGGGCTGGGACAGCTGGTAGGCTTGGATCCGAAGGATGTGGCCTGGTGGGTGTAGCAGATGTAGATTCAGGTAAGGGTTGATCTTTTAACCCGACTGTGATACCCGGGTCATCTCGTCCTGACGAACCCCGTCCCGTAAGGAGGCGTATTGTGAGTGATTTCAGAGTTGTTGTTGGGATGGGTTCGGTTGCTACGGGTGCGGTTGGCGCCACCCTCCGAGTAATGACTGTTGTTGGTGGGGCAGCGGTGGCTGGAACCACCCGGAGTCGAGAGTTCGCTGTCCGGACCATACCCGCTATCACCGTCTTGCATGTCACGATCATGCCATCGTCGTCCACATCTACGGCTTTGAGCCAAAAAGAGTCCGCATAACCTCTGTCAGGTATCAGTATTCTATCTGGATCGACGAACGGAACGGTGGACCAGATATTTTGTACCTTCGCCTTGGGAACGTGTGGAGTTACGGTCAGGAAGCACCGGAGTTTGGCCGGGGAGCCTACGGATACCGTTAAGACTGGTTCCATGGTAAGGACAATCTTTGAGGTACGTGGTACTGGAACGGCAATAATCGGCCCGATGGTACAGGATTCCGCTCTCGGGCTGGGACTATTTGCACTTATATGGCATGGGAAGCTACTCGCAGTGTACTTTGCAGACATGCTGACCGTTAACTCACGAGTAATTATGTCGTCATTTTCATGGTAAGACCAGTTGGCCGGGCGGACCCCACCGACCGTGAGCAGCGGCACAGATCCCGATACCTCCCGCGTGATCCTCATGTCAACAGTGGGGTTGCCGGACTCGGAGAGGCACGCCATCGTCATGCGGCTGTTTTCGATCACATAGAACTCACCGGGCGGGTAACACAATGGAGGGTTGGGAAAGTACAACACCGAAATGCTGACAATCCCGTAAGCCACAGCACTGTTCCTGAATCTGTCCATAACTTGGCACCGGTAGGTTCCGTCATCTTCCTTGCGGAGCTCTCTGACGAGAAGACGGTACCGCACGCGGCTCAACCTTGATTCAAAAGTCACAGAAAATCGCTTTCTGTAGTGGGTCTGCACAACACTCCCCGAGCTTACAAGTTTATTGTGGGCACTCTCGGCGTCCATAAACACCCACGTCAAATACTGTGTAGCAGTGTTTAAGTTTTGGACAGTGCACTCGATGAAAGCTGGCAAGCCGAGTTTCTGCTCTACCGGAGTGCCAACGTCCACTCTTAGCACAGCATCTGTTCCTGAGAAACTGCAAATGTACACCACGGCAAATGAAGCAACCCATCTGACAGCTAAGGTGAACATACTTAGTCTAAGTTCACCTCTCAGAGGCTGGCCTAAAAACAAATCCTCAAAGTGGCCTGTTTGACTTGTAGGGTTAACTTTGTAAATCTTGCAGATCGAAGTTCATTGTCAACACCATACCGACGTTCCGAGCAGGTACAAAGTTCCGAAGTGCCTTTGCACTGCAGGCTTAACTTGGCTAAGTTGGCTGAGCTACAGAAACCATTGAAGTCAGACCTTCAAGAGAATCTTCAAAGTGTGGAAGTCACGAAGAGTCGGGTTCTACAAATACCTTTGCTCGCCGTTAGTCAGACGGTCCTCTTAATCTACGTCTGCCTCTTCGCGCAGAACGCACCATTTGCGAGTGCAAACCGTGTCAGTAGAACACAACATACACACAAATTATGGGCATAAACACCGCGTACTAAAATATCGCATTAAGTCACTTTTAGGAGATCCTAGCGAGATGGTGTGTGACGTGCAGCTGCTGTCACTGTCAGCTTCCATCATCCTCCAGACACACTGATGGATGAGCGACTGGGTGTTGCAAATTGTATTGCACTCCTGCAATAGTTGGTTCGGTGTCAGTATGTACCGTCGCAACTGTACATACTGGCCGCGTTGGTACATACTGGCCGCGTCGTCACTGACAGAAGGAATTGCTTTTGAGTGTTTTGCTAAGATAAAGGTAGAGGCGTCAATGAAGATGCATTAAGCCTGGTTCTCTACAGTAATTGCTCAGTAGCAACAGTTCCACGTGACTTGGTTACGTGCGTCTTCGCCTTCGATAATCGAGCCAGTAAATCGCACAACACAGCAATTCCATGTGACGGCAGCTTGTTTACATTTCTGTTGATTTAACGTGTCTGATATCTGTAGCACTTTAAGCGCATAATCGCAGGGCTATAATTGGTCGGTGCGTTAAGGGACGGAGCGTCGAGCATAATGCTTCGGTTCCATTAATTCAACATGACCATATTTGGCACACATTTTAAGCCACACAGCTGTGTTGATGAGCCATATTTGGCGCGAAATTGTAAAAATTCACTTCAGACCAGGGATCACTTACTACTGTCAAAAATGACTCGGTTCTCTAGGGCAGAGTCGACGGGATACAGCTCATAATGTCTGCGAAATTTATTCCAAAAGCTCGGTAAAACCAAGAGTGCCACAACAAATATTGCCCAAAGATTCCTGCAAACATTTTTTCCCACAGTAATACGATCAGGCAGGCTGATTCCACTCGGAACATCACGTGCTGTCATTTCCACATACTCAATCAAAATAAACAAAACCGTGATCAGACTAGTCTGGTTCCTTATTGATTTGACAAAAATTGACATCTACCATAGCAATTGCATGCAGGAAACTGAACATAAATGTTTGGTGGATTTTTTAAACAGAAACAATCGCTGAAATATTTCGGGGAACGAGGCCTTTAAATAATTTTGGAACAAGAGGTATCGTTGTCTTGGCTCGGGTCATTGTATTCATTTATCTTATTAAATGTTATGCTTTTTGCACGGACAAATCTTTGCGACCCTCGAATTGTGTTACAATAACGACTCGGACGGAGACTAGGGGTTGTGTGAAGGACGACTACACATGTTGGGAAGTTCTTTGACACCGGACGTAGTTAATGACGCATAGATGGCACCCATCTATCGCATGAGATCTGAACCTACTTGTTGAAATGTTATGCAAACAATAGCAAACCTAGCAGAACATGAGCATACTGAGAGCATTGAAATGTTTTGTGTCTGTGTGTGTGATCTGTCAGCGGAGTCGTGCCTGCTCTGACAAGCTTGAGGAGCCAAACTCACCCAGCTGGTTTTAATTTCAATTTTAAAGAGTCCCAAAAGTTGAGTTAGTGCTGTGTATAAATTGATTACCATTTAAGAACCTCAGTGATAAAATCTTACTTCCTATTGCATTATACCAATACTATAGCATCTCAAGTCGGGAAGCCACTTTTTGTGTGGAATATTATTCATTGGGGAAACTTAGTTATTTGAACATTAAAGTGCATTCCAACTACTTATTTGGTGTGTGAGAGAGAAATAAAAACTCATTTCGAAAAGTTGGGGAATTGTTGTGTGACCGGTCACTACGCTTTGCAACACCACTTTAGCCAGCAGCCCACCGTATTCGCTCTAAGCCAATCACGTGCAGGAAACAGCCAATTTCTACATACATATATGGAAGATTACTAGCTCAAGCTCTTTAACGGTGACAGATCCTTGGACACTAGCCATGTTCGTATAACCAACCTACCAAGCTACCCAGGGTGCCAATGCCAGGAGACATTCTATAACTTCCTCATCAGAGCGAATCATGTAGGAGCTAGCAGCCGAGGAGAAACTGAAAACGGAAGTCTGTAAAAAACTAAAGGGGTAGTCTGAAACATTCTGCAAGTCTCACAGAATATCTTAAAACACATTATAAAAATAAACCCACATCCCTACAGGCGAGGCATCAGCACCAACTACACTAAAAGGTCAGGCAATTATCCATATACCTTGCATTAACTAGAATTCAGGTAACGTTATGACATAACATTGGAATAGTTTCTTGCATCTTTTTACGTGTATATAGGGAATAAAAGTTCAACAACCAGCACTAACAAAATATAAAGCTATTTTCTATTTTAAACCCTGTGCAGGTATTATTTACGTATTATGCCTCACCAACCGCCAAGGTTTAGTCATCCACTAACTTTTAAATAACGGAATAAAAGAGTGGCGACGAGGTCTTAATCGAAGTTTCAAACCGTCAGTGTCGCGGTCCTTGTGATATAAAGGTCCGATTCGAAGGCACGGCCGCGTCACTGTAAGGTATACCATGCCCGGTATGTGGCAGAGGGAGCCTCCCCCCCCCACCCCAAATGTTCCCATTCTCTATCAAATGCTATCATGTTTCAAACGTCCGATTTTAAGGGCCGATTTTATTCCCATTCATAAACGCCCATTTATTGTTAAGAAATAAAATGTCGGAAAAAAAATCAGAGAACGACACAACAAATTTTGCTCGCTTTGCAATGAATTTTGCTGTCACGTTGCGTTCAGGAGCCCAGCTTTGCACTGTGTCGATTTCGCGCCTCTTCATACACGTTTTCTAGTATTAGAGTATCAGAGCAGGAAACCAGACTAAACTAACCGGTCTGGAACAGCTCCAGCCGTGTCTTTACAAGCCATTTAATAGACCTTTATCATGGTTCGCCCATCACCTTGATTTTCTCCCATTCAAACCAATGTGATCAAACCGAGGCTGGAAGGGCAAATAGTGTGGTTCATTTTAGTACAATAAATATGAGCATGTATTACTGTTATTGGATACAGAGACCATGACCAATATGGTGGCAGCATGATAAAGGTCTATACCGGGTAAACACGGTCATGTGGCCGGAAAAAAGATATTTCGTCAAAGACGTTTTCGGTAAAAAAAAATATAGTTAAGGCTGCTCCACGCTAAATCGGCCTGAATTGATGCACTATACGATATTGTAGGCCCACAACTTTTTGGGAGTAGGTTTCTGTTGATATTGCAATATTGATACATCGTATGTTATCAATAAACTCAGTTTGTGTGTTTAGAATCTGGAAGGAAATTTGATTCAGTTTGGTTTAAACATTCCGTCCTTGGCTTTGACAAGGGGAGGAATGCATTCGAAAAAAAAACATGACAGCAAGTCTGTTTGGACTGATAAAGGTGATGGACACAGACAGGATAAACTGTTGTTACTATCCCCAATAACAATGATTACAACTTCAAGAACATTATTAAACACAGATCAGGTGGTTGGATCGGTCCTTTTTAATGCCTGTAACACAAATACCGACAGCCATTTAATTTGTGACTTTGCACCTTAAAACAGCAGAAATTGTCCCACGCAAAAAAAGAAGGAAAAAAATTGTTGTCCCGGTTCACACTGCTCGTGCGTGATTACATGTCACTCAGGGTTAAAACAAAATCAAACCTAACCCCAGCAAGCAGGTGCGGCATTAACCATCTGACAAATCGAATTTACTTGAAAATTATTTCAACGGGAAGCATTCAACAGAACGGCTTATGGAGTTATAAAGTCTGTTTTCTCCCTTCACTTTAAAGTACATAATCAAGTTATTAAATGGCAATTAACTTCAAATACTGCGAGCATTGGTGTCTTTAAGTGATTAACGGCACCACGTTTTGGATAACTCAAAGTTTGAAATTAGTGCGGGGTTTGAAAGTTCTTTTTTTTTTCTTTTTTTATTTATTCATTTTTTTTTTATGAGAATCTTTACCATGAAAATGACTTAAAGTTAACTGATAAGTTTGTAATATTTGGTTGTCTTGTTTGAAAGCTGACGTGACACGTATGCATGTCCTTTACAACTAAGCCTAATTTCATAGAGCTACTTAAGCATAAAAAGTAGCTAGGCGCAAAGAAAATTATGCTTACCGGAACACGGTTACCAGCCACAATACCACGTCACATGTATAGTATCTGACTGGTATCCTGCTTGTTAATTGCTTAGCAGAAGATTTCTAAGCAACATTTTCTGCTAAGCTCTTCGAAATTGAACCCTGGTTAACCTTCATAAAATCTAAAAATTCGATAATTAAGCTTACTTCACAAGCAATTTATATCGGATGAGAAAAGAACTTCCCAACATGTCAATATTCAGTCAGGCAGAAAAAAAACACTGGCGGAGGGCTGGGTGGGGGGGGGGGGTGTCATTTCACCTTTAAAAACCCGAGGTTATTATATTTACATTTAAGCTCTTTAGACTTGTTTATCTTGCAGTAAAATACCTTATCCAAATTCATATTCAACTGACAATTTTATGAAAGATGAGGTTATGTTAAGCTTAAAGTGCAACATGGACAACATCCTTTGATCCATGTCAGGAAATGCTTTGCGGCTACAGTACAAGGCCGCTGTGCTTTTATCATCACATGGCATCAAGCCTTTCTAAAGTCCCTATTTAGTCCAACCACAGAGGGTGTATACGCCTGCTGGACAAGAAATATTGCAAAAGTGACAGCTGACTTTGAACCCAGTTCACACGCCACCCCAAAGGCAAAGTCAATTTGGACGTCCTAAACGGCAAAGGGCTCGTTCCGGTTTAGCTGTGATGAAGGTTTGCGAATTTTCTGTTTTGTCATTTTACTACTTTGTGGCTAATTCCAGTTTTGCTTTGCACTGTTGACATTTTGTTTTGTTGGTTTATTTAGCTGCAAGTATGAGCAGTGGTTCTTAGCATAGTCTACAAAATGCCATCGCTGGAATGAATCCACAGATCATACGCTTCTTCATTAAAGCATGATTGATTGATTGTGCATGACAAATCCAAAAGAAAGAAAAAATAAGAAAAGTAGAAGAGATTACTCAAATCGGTGACGAATGGACAAATCCGGCATGCAGCATCTTCCGCTGATCAACCGATAACATTCAAGTCAACTGTTCCTTCCTGTATAGATCTAGTTGGCTTTATCCATTCAGCGAGCTATTTATTGCTACGTGACAAATTGAATGTGTCTAAAGAGTGGAATGTTCATGTCCAATCTAATAAAAATATCCGATAAACTATACATGGCAATATGCAATATTTTGAAGAAAACCAAGTATATAAAAAAAATCGTATTTGTTGTTTTATGCAAACTTCTGTCAGTATTCACGTAGCAATACATCATAACATATACCAATAATATAATCTCAAACGCCATTACAAAACATTAGTTTATCATAAGGCTTACTGTAAAGAGGAATATAACGGATCGGTAAAGCTGAGAGTACAGTGTTCTTACTGTGTGTGATTCAATATACATACATGGAAAAACAAACCTGAAAATTTGGGCTCAATCCGTTGCACGTGTCCGAAGTTAAAATTGGGGTATTCAAATTCTATTTTCTCGACTTTGACAGTATTTCAGACAGAAATGTTTCGATGGAAGATAGGTACTGGTATGAACTTCTTAAGCAGGAAGCTTTCAGACTGATACTACTAATAAAAAAAACGTTTTGATAAATACCAATCATGTGTTTTACCGTTGAAGTTATGGGAGGGAGAGAAAAAGAGATTCAATTTATTAGTTTGTTGCATCACATTTTTTATATCATCAACCAATACAGTGGTTTCAGTGCTTCTTCTGTCCAACAGATTTGCATCCATCATCTAAGCTGTGTCTCTACGACGGAAGAGTATCCATCCTCCAAGACCCTTTCTTGAGGCAAAGGAACATAAAGAATATTCTCCACGGTTTCGGCGTACAACTCTAGCTCTGGGACAGGAGATCCACACTCGAAAGGCATCTGATCTGACGTTGAACTGGGAAATTCCTCTTGGCTCTCGTTCGACGGCAAAACCATCGATTCAGCTGCCTCGTGGTAGACGTTCTCCCCATCTGCTCTCATTGCGTCGGTCGAGTCCACCATTTCGTGGTAAATATTTCCATCCGATGTCGACATGGGTGAAGTTGGGTCCATTGTCTCGTGGTAGATATTCTCCCTGAACGTAGCCGACGGATCTGCTGTCGGATCGCTTGCTTCGTTATATATGTTCTCAGACAGAACCGTCACTGGTCTGGTGTTTAGGTAAATCGGTGAGTAGCCCGAGTCCACTTCAAACCCCACCGGTACTTCTTGAACCCTGTTGCGATTCAGTTTGCGTCTGCGGTGGTAGGTGAGACACACTGTTAGGATTATAAACAACAGAAGCACCGCCACAGCGCCACAAAGGAGTGCAATGATACTTGGTTCGGTATACCAAGGGAGGTTTGATATTGGAGGTAAAGTGCGCGTAGACACCGAGTTGGTGGCAGCGGTGGGGTACGATATAGTTGTTTCGGGAATCGAGGCATTAAGTGTAACATGTAAGGTTATGTTTCCCACGTAAACTTTATCCCTAAGGGTTACTGTACATGTTAATACCACTCCACTATCCTGCGCAAGAACGTCTATATAAATATTTCTTTGGATCGGGTTGTTTGGTTGGAATAATCTACCGTATTCAACTTCAGGTGATGTCTGCCAATACCGTTGGATGTAGTCTGTGGCCGATACAGGTGGTGTGAAAGCAATATCACAAACGAAACCTGAAATGACTCCATCCCGTAGTGGGAACTCAAGCTGACGAACATTGACTGATATATCCATCGGACCAGGTGGAACTGACAAGACTGTGATCAAACCAATTATGCAATGTCCGTAAACTAGATAGTTATCCTCGTCTGTTTCAGTAGCACACAGAAACTTACTGTTGTTAAACTTGTTATCAACTACTAAATTGAGCCTTTTCGCAACCCTTGTACTGTTATCCACGACCTGCCAGTCGACGTCTTGAGGTCCGTCCCAAGACGTCACGGTGTTCTTGGGTGGTATCCATGTAAGAGTCATGTTGTCAGGAGATTCTGTCTCGGATGAGCAAGACAATCTCAGCAAGCTTCCCTCCATGATGCTCACCCCTCCCTCCGGGGAGCATGACGGAGACTTCGGGCGGTCGAATATGGAGACGGTTGCGCTGTCTTTTCCAACGATGTGGTTACTTTTTTTGTCCACCACGTAACAATTATATTTCCCCACATCATTTTGCATGAAGTCTGTTATGGTCAGGTAATAGTTCAGATCAAGGAGAGTGAAGACTGATCTGTGAACTGTGATATCAAATCGTTGATTGTGGTACTGTCCGACTGTATCGGCTCCATCGCTGACGACACGAAAGCTGCTAGGTTCAAACTCATGGTACCAGTGGAGCTTCTGGTTCACTGTGTCCATATTCCGAATGAAACAGTTGATCACCACAGTGCCAGTTCCAGGGTACACTCGGATGTCGTTCGGGATGACCGTAACATTGAGCTCTGTGGCTGTAGACACACCGTGAATAATGAGGGTAATAAGCAGAGTGCACAATGCGGTAATCGGTCTCTTTGTTCTACCCTTCATGGTTACCAGCGACACAGACAGAAAACGAGTACAACTTTTAGCAAGAGAACAGAAAACCTCACTTAATCGATAAAAACGTCCTGTCAAATTAAAACGCCGATGGTGTTGTAACCCACTGCCTCACCTGCGTCAATCGAACACGAACAATCAGACCATGAAGAACTACCGGTACAGGTTGATTTAAAAAGTCAAAATCTTACGTCACAATAACCTTGTCTGCAAACGGAAATACCACTGGTATCATATCCTTCCGTGAGTGAATGAACAATCAGCTGTTCCACACACAATGCAAATGATGCAACTTTTATTTTTGAAACCTTATGTTCAATTCCAATCAAAATTGGTCTACTTTCCCTTATTCAGACAAGAAGTATGTATTTTTTATGTATTACGATGATTTGTTAAGTTATTTTTAAAAATAACAGTTTTTATATATAACACACACACGCACACAGATCCTTGTCATTTGATTGGTGGAACACGCGTCACGTGTCATCCTTTATTTTGCCATGCATTTACTGCCCGTTCGTCCAAACGAGACAAGGGTATTTTACTAAGGGCAAGGCTGGTATCTCCATGGAATCGTCCACGAAGCCGAAGCCGTGGTTTCAAAGAGGGCGGTGCAGACCAAAACATTAAAAACAGTCTGGCGCATTTGTATGATAAATGCTGTAATATGCTTACAGAATACAGGAAACCTTACCAGGATGGCCGCTGCGTGTATATCAAGATACAGTTTGAATTTGTCATCCCCAATGAGTGAGGCTCGATAAAGACATATCCGTGGGTAGTTCAACCCGAGAGACCAAGCCTATCATACTGACATTCTGTTCCAATTTCCGCTGGTAACAGCTATGGTATTCCAAGCCATCTCGTCCTCGATTGAACACCAGTCTTTGTAACAAACAATATTTAGTGTGAAGATGTACAGCATTGTTGCGCATACACGCACATGTTTTTCACGGAAGTAAAGCGAGAACGCCGTCGGTCTGTTAAAACATCGGGTCCATTTTATTAAAGTTCCCAGTATCAACAGTAAGTCACACTCACACACAAACACACCGATGTTTGTCGATCCGGTAACTCGATGAACTTATCTGTGTTCTCCCATTGTTTGGACTTGTTTGGACTTAGTTCTTTTTAGCATTGTCTGCATTTGTTTTTGCACGCGAATGCGAAGCGCGAGCGCGCTCTCGGTCTGTCACAACACCCGTGCAGTTCCCTTTTCTTAGGGCGTGTCCATTCTGGGGGTTACGGCTATGGCTACGGCTGGATCGCCGCGTCATCGTGCGTTGAAGTATAGGACGTCCCTAGCAGCACACTTAGTGCCGTAGCCGTAGCCGCTAATTCGGGTACGGCCTTAAAGTCTTATAAATGTCAACGGACGGGCAGACACGCAGAAGAAGGAAAAAGAAGAAAAAGCAAAAGAAAAAGAAAAAGAAGAAACCTTTGCTAGTGTCAGTGCGCACATATTGTTTGGAAAAGTAACAGCGTTTATCTCTCATACTGATCCACGATACCGCTATCATTTGACTCTCCACCATGTTTGGTGGCCGAGATGATCCTCTTTAAGGTAACAAATCGTTTCAAGTATTGTGTTACTGAAGTGATGTGATCTCCGTCGTGTGAGGGAGGAATGAGGAGCGGGTCCTTTATGGAGGCTCTGTTGTAACAGTATCCATCTCAGATGGCAAGCATTAGGAGCATGGCAAGATGCTCCCTATAAATTAAACAGAATTACCCACATACCCATGTGCTTTCTTGCTCAAAGATAAACGGAAAAGAGAAAGGTCCAAAGGTCACAGACACAAACTTTAATTTCATTTTTATAAATCATGCAAAATTATAAAAAAAAATGCATCAGGCCTAAGAACAATGAGGGCGCACTTGATATCACTACATTACAATAGCAATAAAGACTCTGTAATAACCTGTTTAGTCATCATTCAAACGAGAACCCTTCATGCAGGAAATGCTCTTTTTGTAAACCTTGTCCTCAGAGTCCCGGTCTAGCTCTGAGTCACAAGTTCATTGTAAAGAGATTAACGCCAGCAGGGTCAACCCCCGAAAATGACTATAGTCTTTTCTGTTACATGTATTTACAAAGAGAAGAATGAAATCATCTGTCATCTTTATATCTGCATGTCTATTTTTGTCAAGTATTTTTAGTGTCGGGGTATAATTTGACGCACATTTTCTTTTTTTTTAAATTCTGGTTGTGAAGTCTACAATTCTCAGAAAAGGGAACTTAATCACCATACTAGCCAAGAACCCCATGGAGAGAAGACTTCAGTTTTAGATGTGGGAGGAAAACCCCAGAGAATTTTTCCAGGGGAAAACCCACGCAATCAGGTAGGAACTGAAAAACCCAATCCACATAGTGCCCCCGGGAATCGAACCGGGTCCTACAGGTGGAAGGCGAGGAAAGATACCACTACGCGAACCCGGCCACCCAAGTATGTACCTTGATGATAATTTGTTTTCATATTTTACTTTTTTATGGGGACTCGCCAATCACAAGGCCCTGACAGGCCACTCAAGGTGAGCTCTAAACAGAGGAAAGAGGATAAAAGAGGAAATCAAAATGTAAAAAAGATGTCATTGATACTGAGTTTGAATTGAGACAGGTTATAAGAGGCAGGAAAGCATGATACAGGTAGTGAATTCCAAAGATAAGTCCGTACATGGGAAGAAACTGATGGGTGAGTAATTTGCGTCGGGGACAACTACAGTTTAAAGGATGTAAATGAGCAGAGAAACGTGTGCTGCGGGCTAAGGTACTGTACGGTGATAGGCGGATCAACAGTGAAAGTCCATTGGAGCAAATGGCATTATAGTACCACCAAAAGAGGCTCAGTGAGGCTGCAATGCTCCAGAGATAAAGCCGATTCATGCCCGAATAAAGTGAGAACATTTAAAGATTATAAGGTGAGTATATTTTGGAAAAGAATTGTCGCAAAAAGATTTATAACATTGTCTTTGAAGGTAAGGAGTAGTAGTTGGCTATGCGTCCCAACAACTAGGAATGAGTCTACTTTTAAAATTGGTTTTCTTCTTAGAAATTAGTATTAATATTTCTGGTTTGTTAAAAACAATGCATTTGTAGCCCATTGGCTAAATTGCTGAAAAGTTCACAAGTAAACACTGAGATGTACCGGTACACAATATTAAACAAATTACAAAAAAGAATACAGAAAATACACAATAAACACAGAAAACACTATTTGTGATTCAAAAGATTTACAAAATAAAGTATTGGACTATTTTTGTATCTGTTTGTTTTGCATTTGATTTTGAAAAGGTTGCTGCCATTTCTGAATTCACATTGCACACTACATCTTCTCGGTTAGGGTAACTACTGACGAAACACGTCAGAATCAAACGATTTAGAGACATATTTAAGGCAAATATCATTTCTGCGATCATGCAGAGAGACCAAAATACGAGGGCTATACTTTGATGAGGCGAATACGACCATAAAGAATGTCTCTAGAAAACAAGACGAAGTTAAATCAAACTGAGAAGTAGCTCATCTACCACCTCTGCATATTGATATAACACAGGAATATATCCTCAACTAATTCTTTCTAAGAATAACTATACGAGGGCTGGTAACAAGCACGCTTTGTCCAGGTACGCAGTGGCCGTGAGACGCGGTTTCCAATAATTAATTTGCAATTTGCTGAGAAATTGAACCTTTCCGTATTGCCTGGCGTGGCTTCCGTACGTCGGCTTAGGGGGAGGAAACCTCACGTCTTTCAGCTTGTGGCAGAGAGCTGTCAAACCCAAGAAAGTGTGTTCTGATGGGGGGGGGGGGCAGGAGACATGATTTTAAGGGGAGCAGTGTTAGGGAGTATGTATAGTTTGCGTCTTCGTGAAAGGGAACTCTATAATAAAATGGGTATTTAATTAAAATAAGAAGGGAAGGGTGTGGTTGCGAAAAGATAGGAAACAGAACAGATTCCGATGAACCTGCAGGAAAGGCATGGGGGGGGGGGGTCACAGGAGAGTGGTTTGCTGAATAGACCGATCCATTACGCCCCGCTCCCTTATGTGTTGACCACTCACAGCATTGGCTGCGCCACCGAAAGTCCGACAAAAGCCCGACACGATAAAATCCTATACACTAATCCGAGCAGCGCTCGTTTACAATAGCGCGTCAGTGCGCATTTGTACCAATCAGCATGAAGGATTCACAGTGCGTGTGCGTCGACACGCGCGTGCGGTGGCCATAAGTGAGGTGGTGTAAACGCCCACGATCGAACAAGCTGCTAGGATTAGTCTATACAGCGCATTTCATGTAGGCCTAGATCAACTGAATCAACTCATCAATACATTGGTTCAGTGTCAAGGTGGTCCCTGAAGGGGAATAGACCGATCCATTAAGCCCCGCCCCTTACGTGTTGACCAATCACAGCCTTGGGTACATTACCAAAAGTCCAACGCGATAAAATTATATCGGAAAATGTAAAGGTGTGTGAGCGTACTTATAGCACGCATTCATGTCGTGCAGTGTGGCAATGAAGGGACGCACATTGTGCTGCTCACGTATACAGTGGTGATGTAGCCAACATTTTACAAAGTGCTGTGGCGCAATTTGCAGCCAACAATACCAGAAAACACCGGGCAAACCCCTTCTCTTATCAATAAGTGCACTTGGTGCTTTACATTACACAACACACGGGATCAACAGCTTTATGTCCCATCAGAAGGACAGGGCAATAATGGTTTAAGTATTTTGCTCAAGGACACAAGTGTCAAGACCGGGACTCGAACCCACTGCTGATCAGAACAACAGAGCTAGACCGCTCGGCCAAGACACACCATCAAACAAGAAATAATATTGATAATAAAATTGAAAGTGATCATTGAAATATATTTTTACGTTACTGTGTAGTACAACTAAAGCACTTATTTTGTTGTTATTATTATCATTATTTCAGTATTAGTTTACACGACTAAATAACAGCATCTTCCCACTAAAGACACATTAGATCTGCACTTCTTGTGATTATCAGCCCTATTTCAATGGTATCATTATTTGTTTAAGTTTAGTTTGTAGACAATTTTTCGTACAACCGAATCTGGTTTGTATCGGGTAGAAAGGGGATGTTTAGGGGAGTTGTGCAGTGGCGTGGAGGGGGCACGGGGGCGGGGGGCACATGTTCCCCCAATTGACGCCCCCCCCCCCCCCCCCAGCAGACAGTGTATTTGTTTATATGGCATAGCAGATTTCTTTTTATTTTATTTATTTATTTTTCTATTTTTATTTTTTCATTATCATTATTTTTATTGATGTTTTTTTTTTTTTTTTTTATATTATTATTACGATAGAATGACAAGAGACTTTCAACATTTTCAAATTGGCTGCCATTGCATGTTAATGTACACAGCTGTTCAACAGACAGATCTGGGGTGGCTCAATAGACACATTTCTTTCTCGTGACATTCTCTGACTGTGTGCCAAATTCAATATTTGTATCATTAGTAAGCCTGAGGCACAATCCCATCGCCCATCTACCGTACTATCGAAGCCAATGCGGTATATGCACACAACAAAAAACACAATCCAGCTGCTGACGTGCACGCAGTGTTCCTTTTTTTCCAATATGGCTCCTCGGGGGTATAACACGTGTTTCACGTCGTTATTTATAATTATCAATCGCACCTGTCACGACACATTTTTTCATGTCCATTAACAAAATATAATGAAACTTGTATAACTGGCTGGCGCCACCATGAGTCCAAATAATGCTAGGAAACCATGGAAATTGCGGAAACGAGTAGGGATAAAAATAGATCCATGGACGTATGTTTATTAGGTTGAGGTTGTTTATAAGGAGGGCTCCAAGGTCAAATTGGTTTTTGTGATGTACTCAATTCCCAATACATGTTGATGGAAGTGGGAAAAATTACAAGTAGATGGAAGTGGGAAAAATTACAAGTCTTTAACCTCACGTTGAAATGGTATAAGAAGTTATATTTTTATTTGATAGTCTTCTAGAGCGAAATTCGAAACATACGTCAATGGGTATCAACAATTGTGGGTCTGCACATTCCAAAGAGAAATGTTTGCGTCAGTCAAAAGGTCAAATTCAATGTCTGATTGACTGAATATCATCGAAATTCAGGAATGAAGTAACAGTTTCCCGTACACAAATGTAAAGACCATTTTTTTAGAATTTTGAAATGTTAAGTCATCGGATGTTTCTGGACGTTGACAAAAATTCGCGCCGGAAGGGTCAAATACAATGGCATTTTACACCTTTTTAACGTGTGGTTAGAGACTTGTAATTTCCCCCTCCCCACTTTCATAAGGACTCTACCTATCGGAAAATGAGTGCATCACAAAACTGAATTTGACCTGAGAACCCCTCTTTATTGTATTCACAGAGAGGCCCCATTATTTATATGAATTATGATAATGGTTGCATGAACATGATACACACTGACCCTCGGTGGGTTTTAATCAATGCTTCCTGGATGACCTTTACATCAATATAACTTGTAAATTTGCTTCTTATGCACCTTCTGTTGTTGTTGTTGTTTTTTTTTTTTTTTTTTTTTTTTTTTGTTCTTATTGCTGTTGTTGTTGGTGTGTGTGGTTTTGTGTGTGTGTGTATTTTTTTCATTTGTTTTTTTTTTTTTTTTTTTTTTAACTTAAAGACGCCCACTCAGCGCACGACAAACAAATTTGTGCAACGAAAGATCACGATGTATGTAAACTAGGTACGGGTACATTATGGTTTTGTGTCACAGAAATAGCCGTCGGGTAGTGGTGACGAGCGAGCGTCTTTAACGGGAGGGTGAAGCATCATAATATATATCAGGGCAAACGCTTCCGGAATCTCACAGCCTCTCCGCAAAGAACGTTAACATTTTTTAACATGGTGCGTCCCTCTTCCTTTTCGAACAACAGAAAGTAAACAAAACGAGGCTGGGGAGGGCAAATAGTCTGGTCTCTCTATAATGAGAATTAAAACTATTATTTTTACTGCGTACGAACAGGGGAACCCAACAACAATAAACACACCGTGCAAAAGGTCCACAGACCTTTATTTCGATTAAAAACACTGACCACCATTTTGTTTGGGTGGACTTGAATATCACACACAAAAACATATTTTTACTAAGTTGGCACAAATATATATTTGTTTGAATATTATTATTTTTTTAAGAAGAAAATTATGTGTATTTTGTGGTTTGGAAGTACCGATATATCAGTGGTATAGGTACTTTGATAGCTTTGTTGTATTAGATAGTACTTTTGTTATGATATGATAGTACTTTTGCCAACCACTGGGTTGGCCTCACGACTGTAACTTGAATATTAGCAAAAGAAATGGATCTATCGCCAACAACGTCACAGTAAATAGTACTGATAATGGCAACTTTGGAATTTTAACTGCAGTAAGTTCTTGGCTGATTCTCGAGATACTTGAATCATCCTTGACTATTTTTTTATTTATTTATTTTTTTTGTATTTATGTATTTATTTATAATGCGGTTGTTTTTTATGTTGTATTGTACAGCGCTCTGATCTCTTGTAAGAGTACTAAAATGTCATTTTGTTGTTATTTTCATCCTTCTGTGGACCATGTGACCTGTGACATCACACGTTTACAAAACAGCCAAAGAGCCTGGACTTACTGCGGACAGGATTTGTACACAGCCCAATGGAAGAACACATCACAACGTAATTTATTGAGATTGCAATGTCTGATTTTTATCAAATGTTGACATGATGAATGTTCAGCTTTAATTTTTATAAATCTGCAATTTATGTGGTATATTATGACACAAAGTGCACAATTTCCCATATGACCACTACAGTATTTTGCCTGCCAGAAAGGCCCTGAAATAATACAAGGTAATTATTTTTGGTAACAAAGGTTACAGCCTCGATCCCAAGATCAAGGTTTTTGATAATATGCCTGTGTGTAAGCAGGTATACTGCTAATATGTTGTGATTGTTAACTGTTGCCATGGAAACAATACAATTAGCAGCTCTGTAACTACATGTGTACCAGCCACTAAGTATGACCTTTGCATAGAATACACGACAATGCACGGACAGTATTGTGAATTCATAGCGTGAGATTTCGCGGCAAATAAAAGGGAAACATTATTATGTCAGCTTACAAACAGCCACGCGGGCCAAATAGAAATGTATGTTAAAAATTTAACCCATGTTAGACTAGCCTTTTAGTAAACAACCAAAAATGATGGTAAACCTGGTAGATTTTTACACTCGACTGAGCATCCAAGGTGACAGAATTACGTACATACAACATGTAAATTTATTCAGTCTTTGTTCAGGGCTCTCTTAAAAATGTTACACTTAACTACAAAAGCAGATGTTCATGTTTAGTTGATTCAATTAATAATCTAAACTCTATACATTCACATGGTATAAGATAAAAGTTGAAAATATATTATTTCAGAATAAGAAATTGCAGCATGAATGGAAATAAAAATGAAATACATTTCCTAAATCATAGTTTCCCGTGTGTCGATACGTATAAAACATCTTCAATAGACATGTACATACTTAAACACCGTATTTTATAAAACTGGATCACTTTTGAAAATCTGAGTCATCATTAATTTTAGCGAACTAGGGTTCGACAAATAATTATTTGCTCAACCCAAAAGAGTGTCCGGAAACCAGTCACACAAAATGCATTAAATTAACATAATGCTTTGGCTGGTGATCCGTGTTTTCCTAAGCAATTATATCCGTGCTCAGCGATATTGTGCGGAGGGAAAACTGCCCAGAATTTCTAATTGCGATCGGGCGCGTTTGGCTGAACAATGCTTCATTCTGCAACACAGAAATCGTGCCCTTGAAAATATCTGACAACGACACACTAAAAAATCGATCTGGTCTTTAAGCTAATGCATTTCATTTCTTGCCCGAGGGAAATAACAGGACATCTGTCTCAGAAGATATAATGACTTTTTGATGACAAGCCTCGTTTTACGCCATCTTGTTTTTTACCAGTTGAACATACACACGTGTACAAACGTGTTTCCTGTCACTTTGTTTAAATTGCACGGAATCTAAGTTATGCATGGTAGATAAAAAATAAAAAATATATATATAAAAAAAAAAAAAAAAAAAAAACACCAGAAGCATTTCAACTAGAACCCGATAAAGTCATGAACGCTGTCTTGTGCCAAAAAAAGTCAGCTGTAAATGAAACGGTTGATGACCTGCCACTGTTCTAGTATTTGAAAGAAATTTACAAGACACAGTATACGTACTATGTAAAAGAACTGGTACCAGGTCAAAGATATTTCGGAGTATACAAAAATAGTTCAGTTTTCAAGTGTCATGAAACAAAAACTGCACAAAACGGGCTAGGTTATGAATCTCAGCTACAATGATACTACAAAACGGACATGGCAATACAGATAATGATTGTCGTGTTCCCAACTTGTAATAACTATCATAAACACTACATCTCTTATCCCCAGAAGGGATCAGACTCTTTTGTTTTCTCATAGTCTCGGTTTCGTCGGTTTGATTTGAAGAGGTAAAAAACGCAAAGGTATTTTGTCTATAAATGTAGACTAGAAGGCAATTAGGCCTGATTGTGTCATATGCAATGAGCCTACCAGTGAAAAAGGTTTACGTTTTAAGCACAAAACATAATAAATATTTGAGTTACATAAAAAGGCACATCACATCAATGCTGACCACAAAATAACTGCATCACTCATTACTGGACTTATGATATTAATCTATCTTAATGCGCTCTATCCTGTTTCAAGTCTGGTCCACCTCAGAGTATGTCCACTCCGTACACTGACCCTTTGGTCACCGATACTTTTGATAAAGAAAATACTTTTTTGAGCAGTGTCAAGCTGCCTGGACTACATTTTGTAAAGGGTATCTGATGTTTTTGCAGTTGGTCATAAAATGTTTCTGCAACTGCACAATACTGTCACCAAAGCATCCTCATATTACGGAGACATCACACCAACTTGTGGTAGCCAATTGCAGCAACTAACTACTCCAGAAACACCGGGGCGAACCCATCTCTAAGCGATAAGTGTTTCTAGGTTCTTTTACGGGCGTTGATGATAGAACACACAGGACCTACCGCTACGAAGGTTGAAGCAATAATGTTTGAGTGTCTTGCTTAAGACACAAGTGTCACAACAGGGACTCGAACACACACTCTGCTGAACCGTACTCTGAACCTCTCGGCTCGGTCAGCATTTCCCTTGTTGTTACTGCATGGCTTGGTACATGAAATGCATCGTTCATCAGGTGTAGGGTAATGTTCATTTGAAATCCCTTTATTTGCACGCGTTTTTCCATAAACTCAAGTTATCTTTTGCACAGGTTTCAACCAAAAACTAGATGTAAATGTACAGTTGCCCAAAGTAAAAAAAAAAGTTTAAAAAAAGGCAGTACAAAATTCATTTTTATTGCATACATTGGGCCTCCACTTTTCTGAGTTTTCAGAGTCTAGTTCCCAAGAGTTGAAATGAGTTTCAGTGTGAAAACTGCTGGCTAACTGAAGTGAAATTTGACAGAGATCCGGTTCCTTGGGAGGCAGTAGATTGGCTATCTGACCCCGTAAGGTTGACTAGGTTACTGGGCAGTGTCATTGCATAGCATGCCATACGCAATGCTGGTGTAGGTAGTTCCCCTACCACATCCCATTCATCTTCAGTGACTGTGTAGCAGTGGATGTTTTTCTCTCGATGTCTACCGAGTCCGTTGTAGCCCCCTATGATGTAGATCCTGTGATTGTCTATGACAGCCGAGCCAGCCATACTGAGCCCGGTCAGCATTGGGGAGACGGACACCCACTGGTCGTTTGAGGGATTGTAACGTTCAGCACTCATCACATCAACTCTATCGCCATAAGGGTTGAGATGATTTCCACCCATGGCGAAGATCTGATCACGGACTGCACACATCATGTGGAAACCTCGTTCGGTGTTCATTGAGCACCGCTGCATCCACTCATTCCTTTGGGGACTGTACTCAAACACAGACTTACTGAAATTGTGATTTGCAAACCCCCCGGAGATGTAAAGTTTATCACTGATTACACAGCAAGCATGAGCATACATTGATTCTGGGAGATGCTGGACATAAGTCCAAGTGTCACTGTTGGGATTGTAGGACTCCATTGATGTAAGGGCTCCTTGTTCATTTTTGCCTCCCAAGGCAAACAGTCCACCATCAAGAGCTGCAAGGCAGAAGAAAGCTCTCCTTTGCTGCATTGGGCATACCTGAAGCCAGTTGTTGAATCTAGGATCATAGCGATGGACAGTTCCAATGCTTTCCTTGCCGTTTGACGTCAGAGTCACTTGTCCTCCGACAACGTACAAGAAGTCATTCAAGACAGCAACGCTGTGATCTACTCGCCTTAGAGGCATCGATGTAAGATGCTTTAGCTGACAATGAGGTTCATCCAAAATCATAATATTATTACTGACACACTTGTTGGCCAGCTCCCCACCCACAACCAGAATCACCTCGCTGGTGGAGCGCATCCTGGTCCTTTCTGACTGCATAAGATGTTGGCGTTGGGGTACAAGGTGATAATTCAAGGCTTCGAGGAGAAGCTGGTGACACTCTGCATTCTCCATCATGAAGCTCTCTGACTGCACATGATCCACAAGATCATTTGTAGAAATAAGTGGGAATCGGATATGCTTCATGAGTTGAGGTGCAAACCGTTCTCTTGAGTTGCGAGAGTGATTGATCCACTTGGCTGCTGCACTAAAAAGCTCCATCTCCGAACCTGTCATCATGCGATCCTGCCTTATAAAATAAGTGATTTGTTCTGAGGTAAGAGTCTGGAAATCTCTTGTTGTCGACACTTGGACAAAATTTGCTATAATGAAATCATGCACCGAAGAGCGCAGCATTGCAAAGTCATACTTTTCAGCAAGATGAAGCAATTCAATGCAATTCTGCAAACAGATTGTTGTGATGAGGTACTGGACGCAGTAGTCAGTGACATGTCTGAAGCCAAGCTGAATGGCAGCATACAACGTCTTCCTGACATTCTCCACGTTCAGTGTCAGCTGAGAAGTGTATGCAAAATGAATCAGCATCTCAATCCCAAGCCTTGGGATGTTAGTACTAATCTGGATGTCCTTAATGTTCTCATTCTCCACAAACATCTTGTGGAAGAAATCACTACAAGATGCAACAACGATGCGGTGAATTGAGAAGTGATGTTCTCCACATATTAGAGTTCCATCACACAACACTCGCTTCTTTAGCAATCCATCGAGTTGCTTCAGCATTTCCCCACCATGGTCTGCACATTGGTACACCCTCGTTGGTGGTGGTGATTTACTATTCCAGAAAGAGTAACTGCGCTCCAATGGACTGGTTGGAATTTTTGAAGAGACTTTTGAAGCCATATTGCCAATTATGAGTTGTTGAACTTCGGTAAGGCCAAGAAAATTACCTTTTAAAGGAGAAATTGAACAACTCTTTTAAAAAGGGAAGCTTCACACAACAACTCAAAGCCTAATCTACAAAAAAACATCACACGTCACTGAGCAAAATTTACTTTATTAGATTTTCAAAAAAAAAATGTAGGCCTATTACCGAATAATTTTTATTTTGGGGTGAACAAAGAAAAATTGATCGGAGCGGGATTTGAACCTGCGACCACCTGCTTAACGTACCAAAGCTCTACCAACTGAGCTATCCGCCCCAACGTTGATTGTCTCCCTATTTTGTCAATATTTTTGTTCGGGCGGTGCCAGTCAGAAGCCATACAACCATTCACTACCATGATCACCCCCCACCCCCACCCCCCCCCCCCCCTGAGAAAAAAAAAAAAAAAAAAAAAAAAAAAAACGTTATGCAACCTTTTCTGGAAGAGGTTGTGGGCAAGAGTTACGTTACATGCAAGCAAACACAGAAATAGTTTCTGAAATGTTATATGTGTAGGAGTCTGAACAGTGAACACTCAGGCATTCCACACTCAAGCAAAGACTCTACCTTAATATGATCAGCGACTTTCCATAAACTTACACGGTCAAGTCCCAACTTTATCACTTGACATTATTTGTTGTCAATATGTTGTGTTATGCGCGATTAGACGATTGATAACTTTTTAAAATCACATACTAATTATTGTCAGTTATTGTTTGTATTGAATTTCAGTGACATTTTGTTTAAATAATTTTTAAAATCATAGGTTTTGACACATGCAATTCTTAATGCTATCAAAGTACATTTAATATTATGAAGTATTCAAATGTCAATACTTACAAAGTTTGACGTGCCTTCATGCAGATTGATGACCAGGAAACCTGATGTCTAATCACAACTAAAAACAACTTGATCGAATTCCTGAAACCATAAAAAAGGTGAAATAACAAATTAATTTCAACACCAAGTCAATGTGAGGATTCTCACCGAAAATCTGATGAATCTGACTGCTAATTTTTAGGATTATGACCAAAAACAATATCTTACCCAGACAAAAATTATATTGTTGAATGTTGATTATTATGATCAATAAAATGGCAGTCAGATTTGTCATCTTTTCCCACGAATATTTTGAAGGTGATGATGATCAACTGACATTAAATATTTAAATTTGGACAACTGTCAGACTGTGTCACTTTTATAATCTACTCATTTTACCTTCGCCTCAAATTGATTAAAAAGGCAAGGAAAGCAGAAATACGGACACTTATTTGTCCTACAAAAATGACATAATATTTAATACAACTGACAACGGTCTCGTCCTTGGATTGGTGGACTTGTCAAGTTCACAGAGATTATCTGCTTCAGACGTAAACCCGTTTTAGTCATGCGAGCAGTATGCACGCCCATGGGCCATTGATTGCAACATAACAATGGTCCAACGACATCATCTACGCCTTGCAATTGCATTTGCTATTTATTACTCATCTATCAATCATATCATGTCTCAACTATCAAAAACTATAATTAAAAACCGTCATAAATTATTAAATAATATACTCACACAGTTACACACACATTCACACTGTGATTCACAGTTCCTTTTTCAAAAAATTGTCAGCTTTCACACCGGCGAAACAGAAATGAGCAGCGACAAAACAAGACAGCTGTTCAAAAATGCTTAATCTTGTTGTTGTTGTACCAAACAAAACACGTCAATATATCGACAGAAAATACAAATGACTGTCGAGTCGGTGGTTTTGTCCTCCCGCCCAGCCACAATGCAGCCACTCGTCGTGTAGGCGCGTCACTGGTTGTCGAAGAAACGGCCGCTTAAAAAAATTACCTTTGACCTTTACAAGCCGCTTTCAGCCTCGTTGTAATGTACTTGACTACACACGTTTAATTTACACGGATATGGTAGCGTTAAGTTGCTTATGGGGAAGAGGTTGTCTAAGTGTGGTTTTACGAGTCTGGTATTCTTCTCTTTTGCGTTAAAAGTTGTTAGCTAAACGTGAGTGGTACCAGACTACCTGCCGGGAAGAAAGACAAAATGGCCGGTGAAGTTTTGGTTGATGCGTTGCCGTACCATGATAAAGGATACGACGAACCAGGAGAAAAGGAAGCGGTAATATTTCAAATGTTTATAAAATGAGTATGTTATTGTACAATCTTCTCTGATGCCAGAAAAGAATTATTCATTCGTTTGTTTGGCTGGTCGATTATAGGTTTGGAGACTTATGTGGTTTGTGTATCTGTTATCCGTGTTTTTTCGACACGTGATTTCACGTCCCGGTCTAAACTAAAACTAAAACAAACTTGTTCATACGAACCCTGGCCCAGTGATTGAGTTGACGGCTAGCATACTAAATCATATAACTCCCCAACCCAACTGGCAATGGCTTACCAATGACCAATTTGTCAGCAGCTGGTATCTGGGCCGGTTATACTCCTAGAACTATGACTGAGGTTCGTTCCGCTATCGTCTCCACGAGCCTCATAGAGTGACATGTACAAAATCCTATTCGAAACGTTCTGCCCTTTACGTTTACATGGCTATAACCGGCCTACTCCTAGAACTATGAGGTTCTCCAGTTAATTTTGCAGCTCCGGCCGCCATATTTGTTGCAATACTGTTTGAATGGGATCTGAGTTACGGTGAAAATTTATCCCTTTTTAACAACGTTTAGTTTGCGGAGTGGATTTTCTGGACCCGTGCAAAGCTCGATGAGAGTTGAAAGGACACATAGAGCCTAGTTTTGGCGAGATCTGATTACAAAAAAGAACTGTAGCCATGTAAATGTGAAGGGCAGAAAGTTTCGAATAGGATTTTGTATGTCACTCTATGAGGTTCGTGGAGACGATAGCGGACTGAACCTCATACATGTAGTTCTAGGAGTAAACGAACCCTATATCCTGGCCTTGTCCAGCGTATTGGCACAATGTATGGGGCTAGGCCAGGTATGACCAGCTTCACTTTCACTTTGAACAGCAAGCTTGGCACCGGGAAAGAAGATGAGGTCATCATCGTGTCAGTCGTCAGTATTAATTTAGTGGTCAGCTGACTACTGACCAGTACTACAGTCAGTAGTCTACAGGATCCAGACAGGTCATACTGATTATTCCTCTCGTCTGTTCATATATCGGCCAAAAATGCCGTATCCAGCTGCCACTTTATCTCCCTTAATCAAGGTCTAATTATATCCTTACCTGTCCAGAAAGGTTGACAGAGTGTATACAGAGAGGAACAGGTACCTTGAACAATTACAAAATGTCGAAATTATGAAAATAAGCCATTTTGACTATGTTGGGCTTGACAATGCTACTCGCTAAATACCAGTTTAGTTTGTTTCAAAGGCTTGAATACACGAAAGCTCTAGCTGCGCAATGAAATGTCCACTTGATTTTTCTTTTCTTAAGGTCAATAATTACCGTTTTTGCTACCAATTCCTTGAGAGGAATATTAAAAAAAAAAGGGAAATAAAGCCCAACAACCATTAAAAAATCTAAAAAAAATTCCTTAGAAAGTGGCAGCCGGAAGTTTTCCATATACCGTATGTGTCCGCTCCTTTATATCAGCTTTCCTATTCTTCGTTTACCATCAAAAAATTACCCCTACCCTACATTTAAAAGGATAGTATAACCTTTTCTTTTTTCTGATTTGTGGCTCCCGAGGATTCGTTTCTGAAGAGAAATCAAGTCTAAAGATGTTTTGGTTCCCATCTTGTGAATGCAAAGTCACAACAACAATGTTTGTGCGGAACCATACTAACGTTTGTCATGGTAAAAGTCCCAACAAACATGACAAACAGTTACTGTGCATGCTCAGTGCCGTTGTGGCTTTATAACATTTACTATAAAAGAAAGCCGGATTGGGCAAAATATCCACTGCATAAAAGAAATTAAAAACATTTCCAAAATATGACTTACATGTAAGACAAGCTAAACTAATTAAGTTCTTACTTTTATGTGAACAGTCTTATGATGATTATCCTTGTCGTACTAGTTAAAGCATTTAGGTCAGGGCATTCAGATGGGCTCAGTGATTTCTGCCCTGCCTTTCAGTAATGTGTGGACCCGGAATCAATTGCAAGACCAAAGCCTTTCATGAGGATTGGGTTTTCAGTCTGTACCTGACTGGATCAATTTTTCCTATTTCTAAAAGAATATGGTGCGAGGTTTCCAAAAAGCTTTGCCAAGTGTACAATTTAGATTCATAAAGCTTAAAATGATGGGCGAGCTGCTGTAAACTTTGAAAATGATAGTCCATATTTGAAATCTTGATAATAAAAAAAATGTTTACAATTCATATTTTTGCATCAGGCCTATGCCCTGGTCGAGGAAGAAACAAGACGCTATCGTCCGACAAAGAATTATTTGGAACATTTACCAGCAATTGATCATACACCCTTTGAAACAGAGGTCCTTAAGAATGAGTTTGAACGGATGGCATCAAGACTTCCTATGGATGTACTCAGCATGAAAAGGTGATTTGGATTTATTTTTTGTGGATCTTGGCAATAATAACCACCAAAGCATTGGATTAATGGTTTAGTTTTTGTAGTTGTTTGGGAAAAGTCTGTTAATTAAAGCTGTGTTATCCCTGCTTCTGTGATTTGCGCTCGAAAATTAATTGATTCCAGGGAATGAAATTTAGAAGAGCATGTATTTCTACAACAAATGAAATTAACAAATGGCGTGTTGACCTTGTAGATGGCTCTAAAATGTTGTTCTTGAATTGATATCCTGGCCAACCACCCTACGTGAAAATGTGTGCAACAGCCATGCCCGCTGCTGATACTCAGAAAGCAGCTATATTACAACGTCAATTCGCCTGCATTTTGTCTCCGAGTCAAAAGGTACTTGGCTGAAATTCAGCAGGCAGCGTGCAGAGTTTATTTATTGTGCCCTACACAAAAATACATTTTTTAAATTAAAGGGTTTGTAAACGTTTGGTAATGACTCTGAAAATTTATGGCAATAATAACTTACTTGGTAAGAAGTACAGCAGCTTTGGGTAGTATGGATAGTATAATGCATTTTGAGAAATGATTCACTTCGTAGTATTGCAGTTATGGAAAAATATGTCACTTCTTATCCCCAAAAATTTAAATCTGAGAATTGTTATGGCCGTAACGCTTCTCAGAATGTGTATTCCAACGACGGACACTTCTTCTGCGTGAACACAACCACTCCAGATTTTTTGCGATATCTCAAAAACGCTGCCACCTATTGAAATTAAATTTACACAAGTTAGTTTTATGGTATATATCTACAACTGTATAGCATTAAGGCAAATGTACGGTTCCAAAAACCAAAGGTGTACTTTTCCTTTAATTACTCTGTTATTATTCGCTGATGGATTTTTTTGTTGGTATCTCATTCAACATTTTGATACATTTTTCAAGGTAAAATCAGTTTGAGCACGGATCATATACATGTATCTCTAAAGATATTGACAAATTAGGGAGACTGCCAGCATAGGGCTAGTTATCTCATTTGGTAGAGCACCAGAATGTAAATCCAGAGGTGGCATGTTTAAATCCCGCTCTAGAAAATTTGTCTTTGTTTTACCAAAAACTAAGTAAACTGGGCACTCTTATCAATCGTTCTGAGAAACATGCTTCCCTCCCAGGAAATTTTGGCTTTCTATTTGACAGTAATTTTCTTTTTAATTGCACCATTGTTTGATGGCACACGTCAGTGCAGGTCTGATTGATTCGTTCTTGAAAGGCCAAGGGCATCAAGGCATTTTCTTCTTGGTAAAGGGCACTTCTATGAGGAAATTGTAAATTTGTACTGGAACAATTCAATACACCAAGGTAATGACCAGGGCAATGTAGGCAATTGCCTCTGTTGCCTCAGTGAAGTATCAGGCCTGTCAGTGTATTTAAGTGAAATCATTTTTTTCATATTTTTTATATTAATATCTGAATAATAATCCGTGTAGATATGAGCTACCACCTCCACCAGCAGGCAGGCAGAATGACGTACTAGCTTGGAATGAATCCGTGGAGAACTCTATGGCACAGCTGGAACATCAGTCAGAAAGGTGAGCCTCAACTTGTCGTCTTGAGCAAGGGAATCAAATTGTGGTTAAGAGGTTTTGAACTTGTTGATGAAATCATACAAAAATGGAATCAGGTTTGCAGGGTTCAGGGGAGGGGGAAGGGGTATCTTCGCTATTCCATGCTTGTATTGATTCAGTTTGCCTCTTCCAACAAGAAATGTCAAATGTAAAAGATTATCAAGCTTTTAAGTTGGGAAATTTTTTACAAAGCAATTTCAGAAAACATAATTTAAAACATGTTGCAAATCTCTGATATCATTTTTTTTCAGAATTGCCAATTTGGAACTCCTGTCAAAGTACGGAAGCTCAGCCTGGAGATTTTACAATGAGTAAGTTAACATACATGGACCCCTTTCATTGGTTGCCAACGCTGAGGTCAAACAATGGAAAACAAGCACATGTGTATAGTGACTATAACTAGACTTTCAGGTACAACCATGTATAAATCTCTTTTGGGAGGGGTGGTGGCTCTGAAAAGAGCCAGTGTGGTCTCGACGTTTTAAACAGTCTGCTCGTCTTCAGGAGAACACCACCCCGTAGAGTTCAGAACCACCACTCCTCCCAAGAGATTTAAACATGGTTGTACCCAAAAGTTTACTAGTGTACTAATTATAGTCACTTATCACTTATCCTTCACACCATGCAAAGCTTCAAACATCATTTAAGCACATGTGTGTACGCGCTATGCACAACTCGCAAGCCACTAGGTTTTACACTGTCTAGTTTGTACATTTGTAACAGGAAAAAAATCCTGGAAAGTAAGGGAGGGGGAAATGTAATGCAAATGGGGTCTGAAAAAACATCTCATGGAATGGGGATCAACAAAGAATAGCACTAGCAAAAAAAAAAAACAAAAAAACAGGTAACTTCTGCATGTTATAATTTTATAAGTTATTAAATGTTATGATTGAAATCCTTTTCTATGACAACTTTCAGCATACTGGGTAAGATGGTTGAGCAAGGCCAGGACCAGCTGCAGAAAATCCGCAAAAACATCCAGGAGCTGAACTGGCAGAGAAAGACAAAACAGGTCAGGACTAGACATCCTAGAGTTGCATGAAGGTCATGGCTTCTGTTGCCCTGGTCTTGGCCTTTGTGCCCCTTCTGAAGATTCCCACAGACTTTAAGATGTTCTAGTGGAAGTGCCCTTTGCAAAATGAAAATGGTCTTGCCCATTCTAACATGAAAAATATGTTCAAAGGCACTTTGACGAAACGTATAATTTTACAAAGAAAATGCCTTAAGAGTTTTCAGTTTCTGACTCTCCTCTTAAAAATGTTCAGATTTTGTGAAGTTTAAATAGCCTTTGAGAAAGACTCTTCTTGGGTCGAAACGTGAGGCCATTAAAATTGTTTTGTAAGTTTGAATACCATAGGGAGATCATTCCGCAACTAATGTAATGATTATGCCCACATTTTCTTGATAGTAGTGCATGATGGTTTTTGAAAAACAACAAGTATTTGAAGACAGTCATCCGTACCTATAAACAAATTATTTTGTAGTATCTCTGGTTCGAATGCTAAAATTTGTGCTTGTTTCTGATTGAAATTCTGTTTAAATACAGTTTGTTTTATGTTTTTGTTTTTAGAAAAGTGCTGGTGAAGCCTTGAAGAATCTAGAAGAGAGGTAAGGAAGAGCAAAAGTTTTCTCCTGAAAACTATCAGAGTTGTTAAGCCACTGGTTCTTTTCAAAACCACCAAAACTCACAAGAGAAAATCATGTACATAGTGTCACTACAAGCCTTACTAAAATAGCAAATTTCTTAATTTTCCTTAAGCAAAAGTAAAAAGGTGCTGAAGCAAAGTTGGCATAATTACAAGTTCTACGTAATTATTTTAATGTTACAGTTGGACAGGCCTCGTTGCCAAGAACTACGAGATAGAGAGAGCCTGTCTAGAGCTGGAGCAAGAAGTGGAGAGACTCAGACAAGAGCAGATCATTAAGCACGCCAAGGAGGAGTATAAGACGCAGCAGATGCTACAACAACCTCAACAAGAAGATGAAGGAGGAGCCGAAGCAGAGGATGACGATGATGAGGATAGTGATGAGAGTGAGGAAGAGGGAGAGAACGATATGGAGAGATATCGAGTTGGGAGTCACTCAGAGGAGGAAGGGGACAGGTAGCTGCAACACCGACTGAGGGTTGGGGGAAGATAGGGGTGGGGGCTAACTAGTCAAAATAGGGGTTTGGGTTGTGGAGGGGGTAGATGATTAAGATAGTGGGGAAGAAAATGAAAAAGACAAGCCATTACTTGGCCTTCAGCGTATAAAATTGTAAACGTTTGATGAAATGGAGTAGGCCGTTTGATTCGGGACAAGCTTTTGCATAGTTAAGAGACGGCAAACACTCACGGACAATTCTGAATGAATGTGTATTACACAATGGTACCAGGGTTTGCTCATCTGGAGGTTGGTGTAGAAAAAGCTTGACCCGAACCATGGGACATCTGTCGCTGTAGTCTGAAGAGTTCAAATTTAGGCTGTCACTTAACTTGTGATTTGGCAAGTCATTGCACCAGACGTTATTCACAACTAACTCGCAAATCGCTTTGATGGACCAAGCTGTAGATACGATTCTGTCACTCAGCTACTTGTATTTTCTGTTTTTACTGTTATCAATAAATGCATTTACATTGCATGTACATGTAAATCTACAAGTTGCATACACTGTACTTTGAGATTCGTTTGTAACGTGTTGTTCACATGAAGCTTATTTTATTGAGGATCTGTAGAGGGCGCACTTCAAAACTAATGGACGCCAACAGGGTGCACCACACTAAATAGGCTCCCATAGTAACCAATGCTTAATACTAAATATTCAAAAATACTCAAAAAATACTTAAAAGTCTCCCAGCCTCTAGAAAACAAATCGAATATATTTTCTGACAACTGAACTTCATACTTTCAATTTTTAGTAGGTTAGCCGTTGAGAATTTGTGCTAGGCTGACCCAAAATAAAAAATACCCCTAAACGAGTAAACTGGCCAGAGTTCATCTTGGAAAAATGACCCTACACTGTTAAGCAAAATAGGGCCATTTTCAGAGGGCCAGTCTACACAAAATGCTCCAGGATGAAAGTTAACAACCCCGGGGGCACAATGATGGACCATTTTTTAACAATCCATAAAAACAAGGACCTTCAAATCTTTGATTTACAGAAAAAGTTGTGGGTTTACATTTTATTAATGAGGCTCAGCGCATGTATTTCTCTCTATTTAGTGTAGTGCACCCAACAGTGGGCCTTTTTTCCCAAACATCTTTGATTCTGTTTTGAGCTACATTATGTATCCTGCGTATAACAGTAAATCATTTTGAATTTGTTGTCTTTCCGCCACGTGGCTTTTTATACGGGCGTTACTGGAGGAAAAAATGGAGGTTTAGACGAAAACCAAAATAGTACAAAACCTACCCTATCTACCGGAAATCATACACTCCATGGCATTTAATAATTAAAAATAATTTAAATTTAATAATTTGAAAGGTTCATCCATTTTCTCTCTTACTTTTCTACACGTCCAAAGTGAGGCAGGAAGTAACTTTAGTCTGGTTCATTGTATGCCCCAATGATTCCCTTAAAAAAGAAACGGGGAAGCAGACACAAATAGCTAGATTACGGTGGAGATCAGCTACTCAGTTCATTGACAAAACACATCAGCTCCTGCCACAGAAATCGACTGTACATTCGGAACACTTTAACAAGTCCCCATATATCCTGAGTGCTGGAGATTGTATCGGATAAAGCGAAAGGCATTGTAGATGGAATGAAACCTCTACCATACTCGACCATCCAGGTACCCTGTGTCCACTGTACCATTGTGACGTCACCCCAGGCGTGGAGAATCGTATCACCTGTCGAAATAGAAAAACAAAATACATGTTGTTTGGGTTCTGGTAGCACAATTTCAAGAGATTAAATCATGGATAAGAAGTTTCAGGGTTTTTTTTTTAAATCTGAATTCAGACTTCTGAAATCTACCTGGTAACAGAAAAACTGCTGTTATTTTCTTAAATGTTATATAAAAAATAGAGGTCTTTCATCCAGTACTGTAACACATGATACTGGTCCTAGAATTCAAAGAACCTTGATTGAATCTAAACCTCTTAAAACTCCACGAAGAATGCCATAAACATGCCTACTGAAATTTGGATCATAATTTAAGACCTTTTTATCAGCAATGACTTCCCGTGTCAATTGTTCCGAGGCTATCAACGTATTTGTTATGGTTGGGTGAAAGCAAACTACGGCAGGAGAAAAAATCAGTTAGGGGTGGGGGCAGGGTTGACCCTCTGGCAAAAGAAGTCCTACAGCTTCTGAAATGGGTGGAAGGGAAACGATATTGTCAGTCATTATTTTATGGAATGTTTTGTCCTGCCCAAAGGTCTGGTCCCACCTGTACAGATTTTAGGAATGGGAGACTTTTGGACGGTCATTTTTCACAGTTCGCACAAGTAGTACGCATGCTCAGAACTACGCGCGCAATACTGAGCGTCTGCGCGCACGCTCAGGACTGTCAAAAAGGACCGTTGTGTCTGCTGCCCCCAGCGTCTCAAAAGTCTCCGATTGGTTTGTATTTACCTGGGGTAAAAACATGGCTTTGTGTTGTTCCTTCTGTCCATTGCCTGAAAGTGCCGGTCATCACAGTGTCGGATATGTTGGCCCAGTATCGTCCTGTAAAAATATAACACTCAAAATAAAGTGGGATTTGAAACTTTGCTTGGTGCGGTTACAGTCTAGTATAGTATGCGGAAACACCAGAAAAACTTTACATGGTGGAGATACAATCTAGTATTAGGTTCCGCGAAACACACTGCACACGAGTAGGATTTGAAACTTTGCATGGTGGAGATACTATCTAGTAAGGTTTGCAGTAACACCATGTACATGAGTAGGATTTGAAACTGTGCATGGTGGAGATACAATCTAGTAAGGTTTTCGGGAACACCGTGTACATGAGTAGGATTTGAAACTGTGCATGGTGGAGATACAATCTAGTAAGGTTTTCGGGAACACCGTGTACCTGAGTAGGATTTGAAACTGTGCATGGTGGAGATACAATCTATTAAGGTTTGCGGGAATACCGTGTACATAAAAATAATTCCTCCATGAGTTGTGGTAGTTCTAAAACAAATCGGTGTCTGAAAAGAACCGCTGGTTGAACAACTCTACGTTTCGATCTTTATACTCTGATCATCTTCAGGAGAAAGCTGAAGGCTGTATAATGTACTATAGATGAGATCTTTAAGAACTATATAGTGATGAAAAGCTACAACAGGATTCTGTGGCCGAGGATCAGATCAAAGAAGTACGTAGTCCTAATAAGGTGTTACCGCAAGACCCAAAACAAATTTATTTTTGAAAAGGAAAAAAATCACAATATTTTATGTTTATAATGACCACACCCTCAGCTCACAGACCCTACAGCAACCAACCTGAATGCCCCACTGTATCCACTGCAGTCCCAAAGAATGTCACATACTCGGTGATGGAGGCATGGATCATGCGCATTGCTCCTTTCCACCCGCCTGCGCAAATGAACATCCACTCGGTGTCTTCCGGTGGTAGTATGTGACCTGGGTACATCTTCATGAGGTCCGAGTGTACTTTGTCGAACGCTTCCTCGTGGGGCAGTCCTGTGAGAAATTGTAACAAAGACGGTTTGTTTGTTTCTTATTTGAGTTTATTGATTTTGTGACACCTATTGACACCTATCCCATCGTTCTTGTTTTTGACGCCTCGAACTGTTACCTTTGACCCCACAGGTGTCTCAACATTTGGCGAAGGACTGTACACCCAGCTTCTAAGCATGGTTATTCTCAAAACTCATGATAGTATTACTATGTTAAGAACAGGTCAAAGGTTGACCATGAACAGGTTCATTGGTTGAATGGATCAGGTAAAACGCATCGAGAACTGAGCGCCTTTAATGTAAATTTCTCCAACGTCAACGTAAAAAGAATAGATCACATAAAATAATTATATAAAAGTAATTATACACTCTTAAGTATTTTCAGTGAAGATAAAAGAAAGAAACTTACCAACATATTTTTCAGCTATCTCTGCAACAATTTTATCATCAAGGAGGTAGGTTTTGTTGTTGAGCCAGTGATGGATAACCACAACACTAAGCCCAAGGAGGAGAGTTGAAATCACGCTAAGTCTAACGACAGATTTGAAGTTCATCCTCGCTGGGGACGTCTTATCAATTCAGACAGCGGAAGATGGGAGGTCCAAGTCACTGACTGACTCGCATAGAAAAACAATATTTCTTAATTAATTTCACTCTTCAATCGCTCATTTGAAATTCACCACATCAGTGTTGATGAGAGGTTGTAAATGACAATAAATGGATACAGAAAGTCTGTGTGCAGTGACTCTGTTTTTTGCAAAGACTATAGAGTGCCGAAGGCGCAAGATGGGGAACTCTGGCTGAAATGTGAAATCCCACGACGCCATTTCAGCAAGTAATTCTTTTGATAAAACAATACATCAGTGCAGATCAGTGCAGACAATGACCATTGCTATCAATGTTTAAAAAAAACAACAACATTCACTTGCTGGAATGGCTCCCATGTGTTTCCCACGTTCCCAACAATTGAAATATTATCTCCAATTCCCATTCTTGCGCCTTCGGCGCTCTATATAATCTTTGGTTTATAGGCCTTTGAGTTTGTGTGATAACGCCCGTATTGTAGGTGCTGGTATACCTGCATTTTTAGGAACAATCTTCTGGTGGTGAAATCAACGTTGGTTATCATATCGATGATTAACATGTAGTCTTATATTCGTGTGTTTATAGAGAATGTAGACAAAGTAATGCCAATTTATTTCAATCCGTTCATTGCCCAGTTTTACTCGTGCAAACATGTTCTTCTCATCTGCACCTTTGTGTTCTTTTATATTCGTTTACGTCCCTTGTCCGCCCGTCCACTTGTCTGTCGATAGGTTTGAACCCATAAAAAGTTATAAAGAAAAGAAGAAGAAGAAAAAATCCGTTGCTAATTACAGGATTATACCGTCAACACAATGCAGAGTTTCAAATGCATTGTAGATGTATGACTTCATAACGTATCTTATCTTCAAAGGTTTAATTTCACTATACCTAGTTTGTTTGTTTGTTTTTTTTGTTTTGTTTTTTTTCATTTTATTTTATATTTTATTTTACGTCATTTTTTATGAGGGTTCAGCACTGCTTTCCATGGAGGCCCTCGTTACAAATACTGGATTAATAAAGTCAAGACAAACATCAAAATTGGCTAATAAAAAAAGACGGACACGATGGTCACCAGATAAAAAAACATTAACAAAGATCATGAGATTACTTTAAAAAATACATGTAAAATACAAATCAATAGGAAGCCTTCTATGAAAGAAATTTACCAAATTGCAAATTACAAATAACACACAGCACGAGAGACTTCGTTGAGAAGTATAATGGAAGTACCACTATCACTTACCCACAAGCTGGAGAATTTTCGATCGATGTTCGTAAAGATACCGTTGCACCCTTTATTGTGTCTATTATAATAGACTACAAACCCTCACTGACCCTAAAATGTAAAAATAACTTCTTTTCACGGCATTGTTGTTTACTGTCTATATAAATAAAACAATTTATATTTAGAGTTTAATTTTCACTATTTACAGAATGAAAAATGCTTATATTGGTGTCCTCACTATCGGGATCTCTCGTGATCAAAGTTCAAAGTTTCCGGTGGGCCACTAAAACTGTTAAGCAATATTATCCTGCTTAGTAAGTCTTTGTGATTAGGGTATGGTCACGGAATAATGTCAACGAGTACATGGATCCCCGGGGAATAATTGTCCCTCAATGTCCACAAAGAGTTCGCACCAGCGACCGAACAGAGGTCACTGTTTAGTTTAATAATAAATCGATTTGCAAAGTCATGGATATTTTTGTGTGAAATAATCGATCAATTTGGTTGGAAATGTTGACACAAATGTCACTTTATTTACTGCCTTGGTTAAATTAATTAATCAATCCGATTATTATTATTATTATTATTTTTTATTTTTTTTTACTAGTTGTTTTACGACAGTGTGTGGTGACCGCCACACATCATAAAATCACTGTCCGTATTCCGTGTACAAAATACGCGTTTGCCAATTCAGCTTTCAACCTCCAGACCATAACTCAATACACCAGTGTGTTTTTTGTTTACATCGTTGTCCAGTTGGCTTTATGCCTCGCTGCGCAGTAGTGATGAATAAACCTACTGTGTTACACACAATAATCGATATCATCACCTGCTATTTGCATAACAATTGAAGAAACTCTTGTTGTGTCACAACCCCTGTGATCTCCAGCAACAGTAACGATTTAGCTTGAGCACTTTCCCCTTCATTGTTCTAAGGAGAACGGAAAAAAATGGCTGCCAATGCAAGATGATCGAGTTATAACAGCCTCTCATTTTACAGATTCGTCTTAAAGATTTGGAGGTAAGGCTTATTTTGACCGACTAGTTTAAGTTGAATTAATATATGTTTCTTACCGACTACAGTGTCATATCCTGGGGCTGGGATGAAATTATTATGCAGGTTGCTTCCTGCTTCAGATCAGAGGCTTCAGCCTTTCCGGCCATACCCATCCAGAAAATATGAGCGCTTCATGTTTGAGTGAAATTAATGAAACCATTCTTTTCTTTCGGTTAACTAACACAGATAAGCGTTACCATGGCAATCACGGGACTTTCGCAATCCTATGGATTAATGATCTTGCTGATTTTAACATCCGGGATTTACGTGAGCTCAGCACAGGATTATGCTTCAAATCTGACAGTGTCTTCCAAGACGGCTAACACAGCCACACTGGGGTGGACAGCAGCCAGTGGCGGCACGGCAGCGAGCTACGTCGTCTCCCTCCTCTTTGACAGCAACGTCATCGAGAATAACACCATCACTACCGTAGCTACCAGTACGTACACAGTGTCCGGGCTAACCTACTCGACCTTCTACACCGTCCAGCTGCACACCTTGGATTCGACCGGGCAGAGCACCGGCTCTGTCTCGGTCTCCTTCTGGACCAAGTATACCACTTGGAATGTAAAGTTTATTGCAGCGTTGGTTGTGATCGGCTTCATCATTCTTACTCTCCTCACGATGATGATATTGAAGAGTAAGTGTCTCCCTGCAGATCCCCAGTCCCGCATGGTTGATGTTGAGAAGCTTGTGGATGAGGAGGATGCTGGTGTACAGGTCAATGAGGAGGGCGAAACAGATAAAGAGAAAAAGCCGAGAAGTCCAACCAAAGTCATTGCAATCTTTTAAGATGACAAGCATGCATTGTTGAGTAAAGTTTTGGAAACTCCTGTGTGCAGTGAACTGATAAAGTTTACGTTTGGGGAGATAATGTATTTGTATATAAGAGGCTATCTCCGATTGCGCTACAACCAGGAGACTGCAAATTAATGGATATTATCAATAGGCCTTCGACATGAAGCAATCAGCTCTGTCGCGTTCCCTGTGTGAGATAGCAATAACGAATAATGATTATTATTATTATATCACCAAAGGACCAGACTATTTGAACTTCTAGCTTCTTTTTTTGGTTACGTTGATTTGAATACAAAAAAGAAAGATGGCTGACGCATGACATTATGTACAAAGCTGTGTATTGAGAGAGTTGCGACATGGAGGGACCAGTTTTTCTTCTGTCACGTGGTTGGTGGACGCCATTTTCGGTCCCAAAGTATGTACAGCCCATATAGTAATACATGTACTACTAAATTCCCAATACAATAATTACAGGGAGCACTCGCTGTGGGTCAGTTGCATACGAATGTCCACTTAAAAAATGTTGGCCGTGTAAATTGATGAGTGACCAGTGTAATATGATTGGTCAGCGCCATTTTCTTAATGGTGAACAATGCTCATTGCCGGGCCGTGTTGTATGGTTTTGTACGCCCTCTAGTTCTTTTCTATAATTGTGTGACACAACTCAATGTGCAGTCCAGTCTGGCACCCTGTGTGTGCTAGAAAAATGGCTTTTAATCAGAAGTTGTCTCAACTCTCTCAATATACAGCTCTGGTTGTATTCAAATTTGTAGAGCTGCGTCACGCAAATTATCCCAAAGCTCTAGCCGGCCGAATGCATGCAATGAAGATGCAGCTTCAAGTACGTGGACATTATAAACATCTTTACTACCGAGTCAACTTCCATGTGTTAATGTAACTGTCAAGTGTGAAAAATAAACGTCAACAGTTCAATTTTATAAAGAAATCTTGTGGTATTTGGAGCGTGTCGAACTTCATGTTGGTTTAATATTGATTTTGAATATTTTTTTAAATAAAAACCGGCTCTATATCTTCACCCATATAAAGTTGTTGAGGCAAGGCCAAGTTACATACACAAGTGAATACTATAAAACTTAATGATAAGGGAAAAAATAAACAATGCACATAAATGGAAGAGTCAGCATGTCCAACATGACTATAAAAGATCCAAAGTCAACAAAAAGTACAGGTGATTTTCATAATGGACATTTTTTTATTTCAATTTAAGATATGTGAACAAACTGTTTTCTTAACTTTAATAAGTATCGTGATTAGTGATACCGAAGTACGTTAACTTCAGATATCGTTCAAGCAATTAAAACTATTATCAAAATGTTTCACTATAATTATTTGGAAGTACAGGTTGTGGTTTCAACATATCGGTGTTAATCTACGAATCTTGTCATTAGGCAAAATAAACCACAAGTCCCCAACCATTCACTTTTTCCCTCAATGCAATTCGTCCATCACAAGGCCCAAAGGCCACTCAGGTGTGGGCTACTTTTTGAAGGGATAGAAACCTGCCCCAATGCGCAAAAACAAGACATAGCGAGATATAAACACGTCTCTTCTCGTCACAGCTAAGAACAGGGAGGGGTAAATGAATCCATTGCGAGACAAACATAACTGCCTCTTCCCCTATTTGAAGCAATTGTAGTTAAGTGTCTTGCTCAAGGACACAAGTGTCATGACCGGGATTCGAACCCACATCCCGATGACTTTAATAGCCACCAGATCTTGAGTCCGATGCACTAAACCGCTCGGCCACGACACGTTATAGGCCGCTCAATAATTATACATTTTTGTGTGTTTTCACAATGCATACAAAAATAGTCTCTGTGACACTCACTGTATAAAAGTTTATTTAAATAAAACATTTCTCATTTTTTTTAGAATATATAAATGACAGAAATAAACAAGTAAATTTTCTATGCAGCCATTAATAAGTGTTGATAATAAGTACTGATAAACGTTTTGTTCTGCGTAAATTATCTTGCGTGTACATGTATTAGTCAACTGAGAGAAAATTTACACCAAATGCAAACATGTAAACTGAGTGTAGCCAGCAAGGCTGTAACTGAAATTGATTCACACAGCTCAGTGAAATAGCTGTGGGTAAAGTTTAAAATCAAGTAAAGCTTTAGTGACATGGGGTGGGGGCAGCAAACATAAAAAGGCATCAAGATTTGTGTTGTTCACAACCGTTAACGGAATTAGTTTCCGAAAACGGACACAGAAATTGCATAAAAAGAACTGCAACATAAAGCAACATTTCTCGACCAGTGTTGGCTTTATATACAAGTGTGTTATTTTCTGTGTACACCTATGCTGAGCCACTATTTTATGAAGCTTAATTATTTGACACATTGGCGTACGTTGTTGAGGGCTCCCCACCATCCGGCTCATCCACGGGAGCGTCTGAAACTGGTCTACCGGGCGCGTTCTTCTTCTTTCGGCCCTTGCCTTTCTTCTTGGAGTGTCTTTCAAAAGTCTTCCATCCTTGCTCAAGAAGCTCCTCCTGCTTGTCGGCCAACTTCCTGTTCCGACTCTTGGCGACTACAAAATCCAAAACGGCGAACGTCACCAAGCAGAGGACGAGAAATACTCCCGCTGCGATAGCAATAGTTGTGGATGTACCCATGGGCGTTGAGAACTGAACGCACCCGACTTCCGGCACTTCCGGTGCCGGGACAAGGGTCACCACGCATGCGTTGTAATCTCTCATGTCGTCCAAATCTTGCAGACGGTACATTCTCAATGAATCATCTTCGATGATTTGAATCATGTTCATAGCAAAGTCACCTCTGTTGGTGACATTAAATCCATTCAGATTCGCGGACTGCGGCATGTTCAATTCCCATTGTATGGTGGCGCTATACGCTGTGATGTTACCGACGGTCACTGTTACGGTGGAGCCAACAGGACGGAAGCTCAGAGCTGTCATGAATATTGTCAGCTGCACAACGTACATGTATTCACAAAAGGTCACCACAGACGCCATGATTGCCAGATGCGATTGTCCGCTAACGGCCACCGTCCCTAATTATTCACTTTCGTCTCGATTCACTGCTGTGTATATAAAAAAAGAACATTGTTGAATAAAGTTATATTATGCTCAACACTGTGTATAGGCCTAAAATATCTTTAGTGCTGCGTTTCATTTTAACGGTTGTTTTGTTTCCTTTGCCTTTTTGTTTCCTTTGCTACGTCATGTAGACATTGATCTCGAGTAATGTCGGTGTTGGCGTTGGTGTTATTATTTATTTCAATTTTGTACATTTAAAACTTCAGCCCAAAGTAAAAGACTTGACCAATAGAAACCACTCTACAGAGGTGGACACGGTCTAGGCCTACGGAGTCAATTCATTCTAGGTTTGGGATTTTTGCCAAGTACGGTTGTGCACAAAGTGTCTTTTTATTCAATCTTTGTTAAAACACGAAATATATTCAGTGAGACGGATGTAAATGCACTTTATCGTTAAAAGTGGATTTCAAAATCTTTGTTTAGGATCCATGCTTCAGTGCGTGGATAGTTTGGCACAGTGTCAACTTAAAATCAAATACATGAAGAACATGTTTAGGGAGCACGTACGTACATAGGCGCGTAACTACAATACAGCAAGTCAACTGTGAACAACTGAAAAGCGACGCATTATAGCTTTGTGAGTTGTTTTGCTGATCTAGATTTTATCGCAGGGTCGAGGTTGAAATTAATTCGGTTTCATGACTAGCATTTTCATAATGAACAGTTCCATAGCGTGCGTTGGTATTGAGTCACACACTTGTTTTGTATGTTCGTTATTTCAGTTCCACAAACACGATCCACTTTAAGATAATGGTGTGCTGCGACAGAAAAAGATGCTGGGTCTGGTTTTTGGCAGCTTTTGGCAGATTTGACCCGAAAATTTAGATTTAAATTTTCAACTCCTACTATTCGAGATACAAGCTTTCATTTAGGGTATTGCAGGAAAAAACGCCTATGATTAGTGGTTATTTAAAAACTAAAAATGATTTTTTTTGGTCAGGATCCTGACATTAGTTCACGCTATTAGCCAAGTACAAACAATTTCGCATGTTACACATATTTTGTGCATTATGCGTGGCATATTTGAGGCGAAAGTTTGTGTATGTTTGTATGCTTGTTTGTTTGTTTGTTGGGTTGTTGGGTTGTTTGTTTGTTTGTTTGTTTGTTTGTTTTTGAAACAGCATCATCTGTCAGAGAAAAAAAACTTCTAAAAAACGCACACAATTCCGTTGAAAACCAGGCCATGTAATTTTATATTGATAATCCATATTATGAATATGCATGGTAATGGGTGGAGTTTCCTCTCTTTTGCAATCCGAAGGCCCAGTGCAGTATCTAGATAGCGGAAATTTGTTTATAGATTCACATGTTGTTACCGGTAATGGTGTGAAGGCAACGCGACTTCATGGTAAACCCGCACTGTGTGTTTTTTTATGCCAACAATTTCCCTGTTTCGAAGTTGGCTGATCAAACACAGCTTACCATTTTTACAACTACACCCAACAAGACATGAAACCGGTTAATTTCAATGGTTCCATTGCTTCCATAGAATTATGACTAAGGCGTTGTTAAGAAGTATCATTCACGGGGTGAAACATAGAGGGCGTTTCCAAATGCACACACCCTTCATTCCTTGTAAATCAAGTCGGTAATATTCATGTATATCGAACTTAATCAAACTAATTTTATGTTTTACATGCAGCTATATTAAAAGGACAGTTACCTTCACATTGGGCGCTTTGGGGCTATACAAAACGTTTGTATAAAATTAATAAAATTGGGGAATATTTAAACTGTCGAATAAAAAATGAATATCCCTTGAAAGTGCGTGGTTTTTGCTTAATTCGAGACAAAACGCGGTCCGCCATTTTGTAGAACCCAAATTTGTGACTCCACAAAAAAACAAACAAACAAACAAAACAAAACAAACAAACAACGGCAGACCTTTTGTTTCTATGTAGAGTGTGGTTCCAGAGATATAATTAAAATAATGTATGTTTTTTAATCACTACTCACTAATTACAACACATTGTGTGTGTTTTACTGCATTGGACAACTCTTCAAAAAGGAGATGGTGCAATTCCAAACAGCAACATTTTAAGAGTTTTGAAGGCAATGTGTCCCTTTATAAGACAACCAAACAGCACTACATGAAAAAGAAAGTTACACTCCAGAACCACGAGACAGTGGCATAATTTTCTCTATGGTCATAGCATCCCCCAAAAATTCTGTGAACTTGGTTTGTGAATTGATTTTCTTCTATGAGATTGACTGGTTATTTGTAAATTGCCTCATGCGGCATGATCTTTAGGGAGACATGTTTTGTTCACAACACAAAACTTTTGAATTCGCATAAAATTATTTTTTTCAGAATCTTAAATCTGACCGTATTGTGGCTTAGGCCGTTTCCGAAGTGGCGGTTACGGCTACGGCTAGGACTACGGCTACGGCTGGATCGCCGCGTCATCAAGCGTTGAAGTATAGGATGTCCTTAGCAACAGCCGTAGCCGTAGCCGCCAATTCGGATACAGCCTTCGGTGGACGCCCTGATAAACTCAACGTGTTCTAAAGTAGGTTTATCAATAAAACAATATTCAAATTTGCAGGTAAATCTTTAATGTAAACGAAACCGACCCAAGCCTCTATTATATTTCGGTATTTCCCGTTGTGTAATCTAAGAAGTAAATATACATTTCTTTGCTCAAAAAATATAACCCTGAAAGACCTTTCGTTTTTTTTATTTTGCTAATGTACACCAACGCCGAGCCTGCCTTGCTACACGGCAGCACCGAACTTAAAGGGACACAATGCCTTCGGATTGGACGCTTTGGGGCTATAACAAGCGTCTGTTATAAAATTATTATGGCTTAAAAGATATATGTTAAAAGTAGAATATAAGGATTCACATAAATATCCCTTGAAATTGCGTGGTTTTTATTTAATTTGGTGTCAGACCACGGTCCACCTTTTTGTAGAACCAAATTTTGTGACTCCACAAAATGGTGGACCATGTGCAGAGTGTGGTTCCGCTGGTTGTATTTCTGAGAGGCAAATGTGTGTTTGTTTTTTACCACTCTACTGAGTAATTACAACACACTATAGGTATTTTATTGTATCAACAATTTATGCAAAGGATAAAGAGCAATTCTCAACAGGAACATTTTGAGAGATTTAAAGACAATGTGTCCCTTTTAATACCAAAATTTGTGCAAAACGTCGCGCTATTGCCTTATTGAATTATAGCACTAGTAACAAGTTATTTGAGTTCGACACGGTAAAGGAGTGGCGTTTAGCGCAGCCCCCGCCCCCCTCTTTTGTTAGACCCAAATACAATTCTGAGCGTTGGGAATTTCTTTGGATTTGGACCAAAGCCCAAAGGGTTTACATATTACTGGCATGTCAGACTTGAAAACATGTACATACAAATCGACGCGGTGTAAATTCTTATAACAATACATCATGTACTATATATAGTTTCCCCCCATTTTATCTGGAATTGCACTGAGAGCTGTGCAAACGGAAACCAAAAGCCTTGGTGCGTGTCGTGGTCCGTTTCCTGGATTATTGATGTTTCTTGTAATGATTTATAAAATGACCATATTACTAGTTTGGGTAATTTCCCGAAAATTCCAGTTTTTGTTTGTTTGTTTGTTTGTTTGTTCGCACACACGTAGATGTTTTTGATGATCAACATTAATGGCATGAAAACATTCTTTATATAAATAACGAAACTCAAATCTACTTTAAAATATTAAATAACTTTGTCATTTATAAGACAGAATCTCACCACAAAAAACAGTGTATGTGCTTCCTCTACATACAGTTGTGTGGCGTAGTTAAACATTTTCATTTGGGTGGCAAGCGGGGGTAAAGAACATCGGGGGGGGGGGGGGGGGCTCCTGCCCCTGCCTTGCCTATCCCGCTGGTAACACCTCCAATTGATGTCCAATTGCCTCCCTCACATCGCCCCCAATTTCAATTCTGGACTTTTTATATTAAAAATAACCAGAATACAATGATACATTTTATAAGCTTTTATCTGGTAATTTCATGGTTTTCGAAATTATTATTTTTTTTTAATGATTCACACGCACTGTATTTGCAAAAGAACAAATAAAACGAAAATCAGTAATTTACACTGACGTAATGTTACACGAAAACCAGACGAAGATGGACAGCGTGGTGAATGATTCAAGTATACAATCTTAGAAATGTTCACCCAAATCATAACAACAGAGCATGGACCCTCAGTGCCCAATAAGAACTCACCTCTAGACGGTATTTCCAACACACATCAGTTTCATCATCAGATCCACCACCAGACGAATCAGTTAATAATAATTGGGTATCGTCTGAGCTGGTCTGAGAAACAACTCACCACGTTCATTTAAACATAATTTATGCACACCTTGGTTTTGTCTGTCTGCCAGTCTACTCATCACACTACGCATACCATTTACCATGCCGTAAAACATCTATAGTTCTGGCTGTGGTGTGTAGCTGTGGTTATTAACTATTCATGAAAACAAAAAATGTGGAAGTCGTGGTCCTCAACTACACCGCGACTACACACACCACAAAGATGATCTTCAGGTCAATCTGTTGCCAGTGTAGTTCAATTTGTGGTTTATATTTACGTCAAACCCCTGCGCTGTGCTCTGCTAACCAACTGCGCCTTGACCCAGTAAGTGAGACCACGTGAGACGGCTTATACACACTCTCCTTTATTATGCTTGGGTACTGGCTGGTTATGCCTGGAATGTACCACGCACTTGGTTCAATGAAACTATCCTTCCACTATGATCAAACTGTACACTGCTGCGTGGATAATCGAGTCAGTCCGTGACATTCACGCCAATATTAAAAGGAAAGAGTTTGCTTCCTGTCCGGGTCAAGGTGTTGCTACAAACCGTGCAACTCTCGTGGTTTGTTCGAACACTGTTTTGATACTTTGTACGCTTGTACTCACTATTTTGTGTCTGCAATATTGTCGTTTTTACTGTATGGACTGGAAATAAAGTGATTTGAATATTTGAATGAATGTTTGTTTGATGACGGATATCCCAACATTCAAATACATTAAATGGGCGTGGGACTTCAAAGTCTAATCCCACCGCCTGTGTGAATTGCATTGTTTGGTCTGCGCTTGCGCAGATGGTCGATCGGTATCAAGGGCTCTATGAAGAAAAAAAAAACATGAATTGTAATTGTTTTTAATGCAACTGGGAAATGCACCTTTGAGTTACATTTAACCTTATTTTGGTTTTTCATTTTGCCATTTTCAAGGGTATTTTAGGTGTTTTGTTTTGTTTTGCATGTTAATGCAAATTTCCATATTCATGTGCAGAATAAGGAGTGCTATTGGCATATCAGGCAGAGCCCCCCCCCCCTCAAAAAAAAAAACTTACAAATTGGTTCTGCACAACAAGTATGAGAAGTATGATTTGCTTAAGAGGTGGACAGCAATCCTTTATAACAAAGTAACGACTCCTGTCCCACGTGTGTCCCCCGGCGAGCATTGGACGCGATAAGGCCAGTGTTCGCAACACGGAGAGTTGTCGTTTAGTTTATACGTTTCCTGCAGGAAAACAATTTCAGGGTTTTGAAGAGTTAAGTCGACATAGGTTTTGATACTAAGATTTTTGAGTTGCTCGTAGAACCCTGGAGTGTTTAGGGTAGCTATGCTAAGTGCCATAAGAAAAGCAACAAAACTGATTTTTTTACGGGTGATGAGGGGTTCATCAGGGTCCAGCCTTTCGATGAGTAGCCTAAGCCTCTGCTGCTGGTATTTGTGAAGTAGGGGTTTATTCCTCATGGGTTTGAGCTGTTGCACTAACCCTGGGATGTCTGATGTGAATTGTTTGCGCGATCAGACACGCCTTTTTCCTTGATTTTACGCTCTTTAGGAATTTGACCATCTCAGTGTTGCTTCGGGGGCCTTTGGCGGGTCACAGGGGGAGGGGCGTTGTTTTTTAGTTGGGAAGCAGGGGCCATTATAAAAGAAAGTTACGTGTATCTGGATTTTGTTTTCTTATGAGAGGGCACCTGGGGGGGGGGGGGGGTGGGCACTGGAAACCTGTAGGGGTGCCGTCGCTAGTATTGATTGATTGAACGTCTACACCATCATCATTTGGAAAGAAGAGGGTCCCAATCTGGGTAAAACAGTGTACCTCAATCGGGGTAATTCCATCCATCATTTTTGATCTGCAAGCTTTAGGCCAGGGTCTTTTTCAATGAAGTGGCTGACAAAACCAAAGCTTAAAGCCGAAGCCTTAATCATGTCTGCTATAGATCCCTTGCTTAGGTCACTGTAGTCAGGGTCAAGCAATCGAAACTCGCCTGGTGTCTGGTGTGCTATTGTGCACAGATCTCTAAATACATCTGAGTACAGCAGAGGAAAGTGGGCGTTAGTTTGAATACCGGGAACTTTGGCACCTAGCAAACTCGGCGCGTTGCAAACTCGGCAGCTTGCAAACTCGCCAACCACTGCCAGGTGCCGAGTTTGCCAGGTGTCGAAGTGACCGGGATACCATTTCATAGAGCTGCTTAAGCAGAAGAAAGTAGCTAAGTACAACAAAATTATGCTTTACAAGAATAATGGTACCAGCCAAGATACTATGTCACATGTACTATCTGTGACTGGTATCCTGCTCATTTTAGCTCAGAAGGAACCTGTTAAGCTTTTTTTCTGCTTAATTAGCAGCTTCATAAAATCAAGCAAAGTTTTCATGGTGTGGCTGTAGTGTTTGGTTTGGAAACTAATCACGTTCCCGATGGGAGGAACGTTTTCATCTTAGTTGGTTACTGTGCATGCAGTCTGCATTTACCCCTCTAAAAAAAATAAAAAAATAAAAAAATAAACAAGTTATCCCGTTTTGGGTAGTGTAAGTGATAGTACAAGTTCCATTTTGAAAGTCCAAAAATATTTCAAAACAGAGTTTTCCAAGTAAATATCTGACACTAGACCACATTGTACAACGGTCAAAAAGTACACTCAACAGTTGTGTAAAGTATAATTGCATCTGGTTTTACCACACTAGATTTGACGGCCACCACTCTACCCCAAAGAGCGCCCTCTTGCAGTAAAAAAAGGCCTATTAGGAAAATCTGTCGGCAGACCAACCTCGTTCTTGCCCTTGGCCCAGTTTCATAGAGGATGCTGCTCATTAGGCTAAGTATTAAGCACATATACTTTTGCCATCAGCCACAAGCAATAATACATCACGTGACACTTTCTGCCCGGTAACCTGCAGTTGTTAAGCAATATTTATTTACCTTAGCAAGTTGTCTGGCTTCGGTGAACACTCCAGGTCAGTCGAAACGAGTGGGGTTATTTTTCAACTGATCCGTTCTGAAAACGACATGTTGAGCTTACATAATGAGATACGGCGCCAGGAAGCCCACAAATAAATAAATACTGTGTTCAAGCCTCGGTACACAAACGAAATTCCGGGGGTATGCATTTTCATAATCATAAATGGTGCCTGGTGTAATTGGAAATCAAACACGAGTTTACCCCCACCCCCATACTTGTTATATAGAAAATGAAATGACGGATGCGTTTGTCAATGGATAGGATGCGCGTAGTGGTCTGTTTTTCATGAAGCTGGTAATACGTGGGTCTGTCGTTGATAACAACTTGACACAGTGTTAAGCCTTCAAGCAGTTGAGTTGGAAAACTACCCGCGGGAAGACCTAGCTTTTTTCTCTCTCAAGAATCATGAAGATGACTGAAAGGGGTGAGGCTGGGACCTATGAGCCCGTACAAGGCGAGGGACATACCACGAAGAAACCGAGAGGCAATACCTGCACGACTATAATCAAGTTCATCGTGATTGTTGGATTTGTGGTGTTCTTGGTCCCAACAAGTAAGGCACGCTAGGAGCGATGTGCTTTCCCTGCTGAGAGGACGAGCTCACTGACCTTGTCCGAAAAGGCTTGGATGAAAAGCAGAGCGTTCGTAGTGAATGGTATTATTATTATTATTATTATTATTATTATTATTATTATTGAAAACAAACAATTGCCATATTTCATTTGCTTTTAGGTTATTCATTGGCATTGTGCTGCAGAAGCATTTCATGCAGAGTTCGACAATAATATTTTCACGACAGGTCTATTTGAGCGAACGACATGTTATAATATATTTTTTAAACTTTGTTGTGTCGGCGCACATAGCAGTGAGTACTGTATCATTAATAGGTGAAAACCAAATCAAGTTATTCTGAGTCAGGCCTGTTCTGAGTAATCAGGCATTCTGAGTAAATGTTGAAGACAAGTAGAATAAGAAGCAACCATGTTGTTAACACACCGTAACCAAACCGAGATTGGATGGGAATTGTCCTGGGGCCGATTACATTGTAACGACCTGCGATGACACAGAACAGTCGTCGACTGACTTTTCAGGATGTTGCTGCGCCTGAGCTATTGATGATCTGGAACATCAGTTGCCGATTGGCTTGAGTATAAGTATACAATGATGTTAAGACGATCGGCATCAGTTGCCGTTCGAAAAATTATTGCTGATAATGGAGGAGTCAAAGAAGCTTATAATAATGGTAATAAAAGTTACGGTGTCTTGGAGTTTCCATCTGACTTGTCGAAATCCTTAGAATGTTACCTCGGTATTTCGCCAATCCGGAAAGTAGAAACACCATGGGTGGCGTGGGTGGCTAGTGAGGGTTAAAGCGTTTGCCTCTCACCGCTGGTCTTTTATACGGGTCGAGAATGTGGCTAGATGCTCTATTTTTTTACCGCGTGAGGGCGTATGTGGACTAAAGCACTAAAGCAGAATCCGAGTCAAGATTCCCGATTTTAACCAGTTTCCAGTTCAGCCTGACCCACAATCAAACTCTGAACCAGGAGTTTTAGAGTGTATAAGGTCAAAACCCGATTTACAATTTTTATTCATTATCAAATAACAACACACTATTTTGAATAAATTCATTTCACTGAAATAGATTCATGTACAAGGTAAAATCGGCTTTAGCACGAACCATTTATCTTTCTATTTTCGTTTTCCCCGCCAGGCTTTCAAAGATAACACATACAGTGACCCTCTTCTACCCGGTGTGAAATACACCCAAGACCAACTGTTCTTTATCTCATATGCCCAGGTAAGGTCAAAGGTTAACTTATTAAGAAGATGTTTACTGAACCTGAGTATAAACGACACCACGTCCGTGAATCCAAATTCAGCAATCAGTTTGATGTGGACATTGTCGTTCAAATAAATGGAAGAAAATGTTCTCAAGTTTTGAGAATGGCAACTGTTTATGGAGAAAAAAGATCATACTTTCTGATAGCAACAAAAACCAACAAAAAATAATACAAAAAAATCATAATGGGTGGGGTGCCAGTCAAAATGGCTGTCATGTTATATTATGGTATAATGGTTTCGCCTAAAAAATGCTTAAGAATTCAATATAATTTAAAAGAAATAACTTTGTGTAAGTAAGATTTGAAAATAAATAACCTTGTCTAAGTGAGACTTGAAATTTACAATTTGGTTAATTTAGTTTAGTCTTTTCATTGTTTGCAGTTCTATGAATTTAGACATTTCATGAGTTCTAGTTCCGATTTAATCTCCTTAATATTCGACGAAGGTAATTATAATTAATGTTCTGTATTTCTTATCCTTTAAGATTTGGTGTTGCATCTATTCCCAAAAGGGTGCAATTTACTCAATTCGCCGCAGACCATACAATCCAGAATCATACGAGTGTTCATTATTTATAGAGCTGTTGTGTTTACATTTAGCCGTAAGCTATCCTTCATAATTATAGATGTCACAGGGTAATCTCAAGCAATTTCTGAGTACCTGCGGTGGTTCGTTGATAATAATGGATATTTGCTCAGAATAAAAATCATACAGATAGCGAAATTGAGTTGATCCTTTCCTCTAGGAACATTAATATTGTTATTCAAAATCTTCGATTAAATGGCAAAATCAATCATCGTCACGTCAACAATAATTCGTCAATGGCATAATACTCATGCGTGAACTTCAGTGGTGTGAACTCATCAAACCAAAACTGGCAATTTATAACTTAGATAAAGTGTAACGATTGTTAAATGTGAACGTGCAACTCGCCTACTCGAACATGGAAATTTAGGGTCATAAGGTTATAATTCAAAACACATAACTCACACACTCAATGTGTGAAGCTCGAACGAAATAGTGTTGAACGCGATATGTGCAAAACAACAGTTAGTTGTCGAAGTTGAAATAAATTATGTCTCACTAATTTGTTGCATAAAGAAAATATAAAGCTTTACCACTGAAGTGTCAACACATATATAATACATAATAAAGTGAAATCAAATGATGTCTTCATCTTATAGTGGCATATTCGACATATGGATACCGGTCGAACAACAATCTCAAATTCTCAAAACAACTCTTCTCAACTAAGAGAGAATGTGTAAAGACAATTGCAATGTTCACAAGGGGTAACGTCAAAATTTGAATAGAGAAAATAGCCACTGTAACAATTTTAACAACACAAGTCTAATAATAATAAGTAGGGATCTTAGCTGGTTAGCGCTTCACTGGGTCTTGGATGGACGACTCTTTTGACGACTCAGGTGGGCTCCGAGTCCGACGATCAGCAACCAGTTCCAGGAAACAGATGACAATCCAGAAAGGGGGTGAGAGCGGGGCAAGGTGGAAAATTGAACCGGGTCAACTTCCCAAGCGAGACCTGTGGACTAGTGTCTGTATCAGCAGAGCACGTGGTAATGGATGCAAGAAGAGGGTTTAGGAACAACGTACTTAGAGAAGCAACACTTGTTTCTACGGAAGGCAACTAAGCAAAGTGCAAAGGCTCTTAGCACTTTTTAGCAAGTCCTTCTTGCATCGAGGCCGTTTTTTCGCTCTTACTCAAAATGATCAACCATCTAACATACGACTAACTAAAGAACTATAAACAACGGATTATACAAATTAAAGTATCACTCGTTCAACGAATTTTTTAACTGTTCTCTCAAACAAAATACTAACTTTGGTAATGAATCGTGAATAGAATAATTTTAAGCAACGCCTTCGTATGGATCGTTTGTGTGTGCAGTATTGTAACGGAACACAACAGTGGTCAACCAAGAACAAAATTCACTATTGTTTATGTGCTAAACAGCAAACAGTCGTATAGTCTACTTAATTGAAAGGAATGTGCCTGAGCATCTTTCAGTGTAAGAAAATGGGTAATCTAAGGACAAGGCTTGTCTAGCCAGGACTAGTTAGTTGAATAATCAGATATGAAAGACTACTTATCGCAGCACGGAATACTTCCGAAAAAGTGTTTTCAATAACCCACATGGATTCTATCGAAAGTAAAACGTCTTGAACGGCAAAACAATAAACACGAGTGTACATTCTAAATGTTACCAACATTAATATCATAACCTATAACTAAATTACAGATAAATGACAAGAAAATAATAAAGCAGATCGGACGGAACTCCTAAAGCTTTTCCGTTCACATGATTAAAGCTGTAGAAAGGTTATACAATGAATAGTTTATACATACAAAAGTAAAATAAAAGTAGCTTACCTGTATCAACAGAGCACGTGGTAATGGATGCAAGAAGAGGGTTTAGGAACAACGTACTTAGAGAAGCAACACTTGTTTCTACGGAAGGCAACTAAGCAAAGTGCAAAGGCTCTTAGCACTTTCTAGCAAGTCCTTCTTGCATCGAGGCCATTTTTCCCTCTGAGGATTCAGGAGCGAAACAGGGTTTAAAAACCCTGCCGGCCACGTGCTTGGGCAGAGAAATCTTAACTTTGATTGGCCAAAAATATTAAAACAATGTTGTCCTGATTGGGCCTGACCAATCAGGGAAGGATTAGTGGCCTAAAATTCCTAAGAACCGCGTGGTCAGCAAAAGATGACCAAATTTGGGAAAAGATTTCTTAAGACAAAGAAACTGCTGAGTTGGCAAAATTGTGTGAATGCGGAGAGGCTTACGTAATGTCCCTGGGTAGATCTGGACATGACCAAAAATATGCTGTGGTCAGCAAAACTACCGTGGGAACAGCAACTTTACCCTTCCTCCATGGAAGTGTGATAAGCAAAAAGTTACAGAATATAAAGATATAATAAGGGGAAAGTTAAGTACCTTGCATTCCCATACTTTGAGGAATGCCAATAATATGAAAGTTTAAATTTCGTCGGACTACCTTAAAGGAGTTATAAATGCAACTTATAACAGGGTCCGACATAGACTACTCAAACGGCATAAACCAAGTCATAAAGCTGCTATGCAGACTTGCTAAGTATTGGGGAAAATGTTGTTCAGTAGAAATTGGTTACCAATCCACCATGTTTTTAGATATTGTTCATGTCTGGTTTCCTGCCAATGTTGCTTTTAGCAAATACATCCGGTAAGCTGCGTTGTAAAGTTTGTTCCTGATGACAATTTACCTAAGCTTGGCCTAGCCTTGTTTGACCAATGCAGTGGTCAAATAAGGCTAGGCCTTACGTAGTTAATTTGTCATGAATTGGCCGTGACACATCGCAGCGAAACGGATAATAATAATAATAATATACATTTATAATGCGCACTTTTCCAGAAACCCGATCAAGGCGCCTACACAAAATGAACAATACAAAAATGAAGAAAGATGGAATTAAGTGAATTTATGCGTCAGTTGGACACATGCCAGTTTCGGGTCATTTTGACGCAGATTCCGGGTCATATTGACGCCCAAAAATTGATCTGGCCCAAGGTACCTGGTTTTCGGTTCAGTTCTGACCCGGTAAATATAGAGTGTAGTGGAGGCCTTGCTGTGTGAATTATTCCTTCGCGGAAGATTTCTGCTTATGAAAAAGCTAAACATTGTTTTTGTTAACTGTTCTCTTCCCGAATTACGCCCATCAGTACTTTGCAGAACAACGAAGACTTCTCCGCGACGTTTAACTGCCCAACGGGGAGTTACATGAACCCTACCAAGAAATGTAAAGCGTGGTAACGGGTGGGGGTGTCTTGTTATTGGCCTATATTAAAATAATAAAGCATTTTGTCAACAATCATATTATAATCATTATATACAGGGCTTGATTTCACAAAGAGCTAAGATTGATCTTAACTGCGAATCAATCTTAATTGCTAAGCAACGTGCGACGTCACAATGCAAATCACTTGATAATACCGACAACTCATCTTTTAAGATGAATCTTAGTGTTTTGTGAAATTGATCCCAGTCACTCTATGACTAAAATGATACCTCTTTTGCTGGCTATCATTTTGAGAATGCGCGTAAAGTGGATTGACCACAGAACTAATTAAAATCCTCAATATTTTAGAAGATTTTCTAAGGCCTTATGATCCGGCACGCCGGAAAAAATGGCGTGGCGAGATCAATCACTACATGGGAATGAGGTTGTTTTATAATAGACTCATAGACAACTTTGCAAATACTTTTCACGCGCACGTTAGCCGTTGAATGCACTGCATGCTGGTCTAATTAGTGATACATTTTGCGCATTTGTCTGTCCTGTTGCTGTGACGTAATTCCACTGTAAGCCACGCCCGCTTCACTAATACTGGCTCCAGTCGATTGCGACCAGCCCATTAACCTTTTTGAGGTATGGTGTTGTCACTATGGGAGTGCACTGCTTGGTTTGGGGGCACGCGGACAAATTTTACCCAAACTTAATAGTGGCATAGTATTGTGTCCACTATATCTCAAAATGGTTTACAGGAACTGCAGTGAGCTCATTTTTGTGAGGGGATTTATGTAAAAGTGTAATCGTAGTTTTAAACGGGAAAATTAAAAGCCTTGAAGAAAATCGAGAGAAAATAATGTGTGTTTTTAGTATTGATTTGCATATTTTGCCTGTAATCACTGGCTGAAGTTGATACACTAATCATGAAGAACAATATAAACCTATAATAAAGTAATAGTTACGCAATCTTTGTGCTTTGTATTACTTTGTGACGCTCTTCATAAAATTATGGTTTCCTCTTTTTCCTTCAAAGAGAACAGCGCCCTCGCCTGACTTTTTAAGGACAAGAAAATGTTAGCCATCGCTCTGCGGCAAGCATGCACCTACTGTACATAGATGATGGCATACGTAAGCAGGCTTACATCCACTTGCCTTCGCGTTCATGCGTGTCCACAAGCACACTATTAACACAGCCATTAGGCCTTACATTCAACCAGAACCTCAAATGAATGTTAAATAATAGGGTTAGTACTCGCGTCGATCAGACACAGCGACCGAGCCAGGAGGATACATCGCCCTCATCTCGAACATTAACCCGGGAAATCTGACCGATTTCAGGGTCCAGCAATGCTACTGCCGGCGATGAAGTCAACATTCCGGAGTTTGGCCCGGACCAAGACTTTAAAACACGGCGAGCTGTTTACTACAGAGCTGTCGAGATGCTTGGGGATTGCGGACCTGACAGCCATCGGGGTCGGTGGAACCCTCGGTGCTGGTATCTATGTTCTGGCTGGTCAGGTTGCGAGGGAGGAAGCGGGGCCTGCTATCGTGCTGTCTTTCCTGATTGCAGCTATCGTCTCTATGTTGTCAGGTAATTAAATAAGGACCGATATTATTGCTCAGGTCTTATCACTCTTGTTTTCCTCCAACATGTCTCTACCTAGAAATACCTAGAAACTGTTCATGATTTGACCCCAAACACCAGTAAAAAGTGGGTATAAAGAAGGGCGAGAGAAGCTGCAAGATGGATTCAGATCACAGATGGAAAATGTGTAGAGATTTTTGGGGAAAGGTGTTGATCTCGACCGCAACCTTGTTACTCACAATGACCGAAACAAATTGTATAGTATTCAACAAAATATGATAAGTAGTGAAACAGAATAGCATCGTTTCCTGATATGGAGGTGGTGTGTGTGTGTGTGTGTGGGGGGGGGGGGGGGGGGTAGAAAATAGCATTCTGTGGTTGGGGGAGTTTGGAGGAGAAAGTGTTGCGGGGTTGGCTGGGAGCAAGGGAAGCGTAATGTGTACTGGGGTGAGGTTGTTAGGTTTGGTTTTAGCCCCGAGAACCGAAGCAGGTTTCAAGTGTTGTTGAGGCGGGAGTAGTTGTCAGAAGTACTTTTAGGATATTAATATGTTTACACCAGGTAAGTCTCGTTCTTATTCGACTATAATGGGGCAACCTAGGATTTCTACGTACGTTGCTTTAACGTCCAATTAGGAAGCAAAATCGCGCGCTTAAAGGGGCTATGTCGTCATGATTATGGAAGCATTGATCAGTATTAATGGAACAGCAATGTGTAGCAGGCGATCACATCAAAGTTTGACAAAGACGGCACCCTTTGTGATTTGACCTCAAGCGCGCGCGCGTGCAGTATCTGGATGAGAGTTCATCTTTCTATGCACAGCCACAGGCCTCGTGTAATCATGACGGCACAGCCCCTTTAATGGGGATCCAAGGTTTGAAAACGCACGAGACTTTAACATTATCCCGTGTGAGTCCGGTCATCCTTCGCCCTTATTAATATACGGCAGGTAGGTGATGAGACTTTGCCTTTGATGATGCATGGAATTTGGCACACAGTCAGAGCATGTCATGAGAAAGATACTTGGCTATAGGGCCATCGCAGATTTGTCATTTTTAAAAGTATAGGTAAATTAACAAGCAATATTTTGAAACTCGATCGTTATTCTTTATACCGACATTTTTTCTCTCAAAGGAAAAAAAATGCAATGGCGCCTGTAATCAAACATCTTTCTCATGACATACTGTGGCTGCCAGCCTAGTTCCATGTTCCCAGATATTTCCCCAGGCTACTTGTCATTCTACGTACATTTTGTTTTATATCATAGCTATACACGGTACAGGGGTTTCTCTCTTTGGGTGTCAAAAGTCTTCAGTTATTATCTCGCTTTGTGTGTCAGTTTTTGTTAATTTTACTCATAAAAATCAAAATCTGCTATGGTTCCGCAACACTGGCGATGATTTGATGGGGCTTTTCTGTTATGGTTGCCAGATGACGCTGAATTATGTGGAAAGGGTGAAGGTCATACACTGCAACATTACAATGACATTAGTTATGGTGGGGGTGTTCATGTTCAATTAAAAACTGTCTTGCAAGTTTGAGTTGCAAGTTGTCTTGAACTTGTACTAAATGTCTTGAGAGAGTTTCTCTTACAAAATGATCTCATGTTATTTTAACAAAGGAGATTTTTGTGAGTATTTGGTCGAGGTGCGCCCTTATAACTCCCCAACCACATAGAGTAAGGTTTGGTTTATGATCCGACCCACGTTAAGATAAAGACGATTTAATATGTGTGTTACCTAAACACATACTCCGGTACTACGGTTCAGTTTGACGACACGTAAGCGAGTCAGACAGACTTAGAAATGGATCAAGCATCTCAGAACTGGGTCACTATTCAGACCCTTAAAGCGTCGAGTTTTACAAGAGGGAAAAACAATCCATGAATAAAAATGTCTTTAATCTCCGTGGGCATTAATTTTGAGTAGTCTACAAGTGGGAGCCAATTATCATGCTTCAATAATATTTTATACAGCCTATCGGGGACAAACACTTATCTTCTTGAGGTTCCGGGTGGATTTTGACTTGAGACAGTGCGGCGTCTTGGAAGATGAGGAGGATCAAGCTTCATCCTCTTCAAGTCTGATCTATCCAAAGGCCATAAATGATAATGTTTGCAGGAAAAGCTAAATGAATCTTGAATGTTTAGTTTTTTTTGTTTTTTTGTTTTTGTTTTTTTTTGACAGGAGAGCGTGGTGGTTTGCAATATCAAACGAAGCCTCAAGTGAACTTGAGTCACTTAAAAACAAACACAAACGAATGAAAAACAAATAAAAAAACAAACATCCCAACAAACAAACAAACAAACAAACAAACAAACAAACAAACAAACAAACAAACAAACAAACAAACAAACAAACAAACAAACAAACAAACAAACAAACAAACAAACAAACAAACAAACAAACAAACAAACAAACAAACAAACAAACAAACAAACAAACAAACAAACAAACAAACAAACAAACAAACAAACAAACAAACAAACAAACAAACAAACAAACAAACAAACAAACAAACAAACAAACAAACAAACAAACAAACAAACAAACAAACAAACAAACAAACAAACAAACAAACAAACAAACAAACAAACAAACAAACAAACAAACAAACAAACAAACAAACAAACAAACAAACAAACAAACAAACAAACAAACAAACAAACCAACCAACCAACCAACCAACCAACCAACCAACCAACCAACCCAACAAACAAACAAACAAACAAACAAACAAACAAACAAACAAACAACCCAACAAACAAACAAACAATTAAATCAATCACTAAGAAATGTGTCTTGAGAAGAGCAATGTTGTTCCTAGTCCCCGTAGCAAACCTATCAAAACGTTAATCATTAATTGTACTGACACGTTGATGAATCCAAACCAAACAGCGCAAAACAAGAAGAAAAAAAAACCCAAAAAACAAAAGTACAAAAAAATAGAAATACAAAACAATATACATGGCAATTTTTCTCTCGCACGTACTGCGTGCCGTAAAGGCCTACGTATAATGGGCACTACTTGTTTATAATTTTTGTGCTCTAAATTTAAATCAGAAGAATGGGAGAGGGGAAAAAGCTGGATGAAGATCGCCCCAACGGGCGAAAGCCGCTATATCCAGCGGTGCCACGAGAGAGCTAATCAACGGTTAATTCATAGGCTGTCTTTTTGGGTTGGTTGCTAATCATGCGTAGATGAGTAACACGACACCATCGGCTTAGATCTCGTCTTTGAGGGTAATGTCTCTTGTGAATTGAGCACCCGTGTCTGTCCCAAAGCATGGCCCGGCGATCGGAGGGAAGGAAGAAGGAGATCATGCGGATTTTTTTTTTTTTTTTTTTTTTTTTTTTTTTTTTAGTGAGATATCGGTGAGGTACCGGGAAAACAGAATCTTGGCACAGCGGAGAAATCATTATTGGAAATAATGATTCTCTTCACTGTTTGTTTCGTCATTTATATTTGGTATTCCCGCTACCAAATACCTACAATCTTATTAAATAATTGCTATTGGATTTATATACTGTTGCAATTTTTTTGTAATTATATTATATTCAGATATTCATGAATTGCATTCCCTTCACTGAAGTCTTCTATTTACATTGACGTTATTTATTGGATTTGCTTTGATTGGATTCGATTTTGCAATCACAATAGTGCATTTTCAAGGTACTTGACGGTATATTATTCCCTTATATTTTGTAACGGATATAACAACTCGAAGGTTTTTTTAATGCTGCTGTTATATCAAAGCATCTCTTATCTGCGGCTTAGATAGATTTTTACAATGAACTGTTTGAGAAATCTTGTCCTGTATCTATTTTATTTATTTATTTATTAATATAAACACGGTGACTCTATAAAATAATTGGTACAGCATTGTCTTTTAGAGTTGTACCTTTCAATCTGTTTATCGAGTGTAACAACAAAATAGTTCTTCAATATCTTCAATACACAGGTATGTTCAGGCTCACAGGTCACAGTGCAAGTCACTTTTGAGGGTCCCTTGGTTTCATTACCAGAAAGATATAACAAATAAACAAATAATAATAATACTTTTTTCTCCACTGTGTGAAAAGAGTTAACGATGAGGTTTAGGAAATCCACACACATGTCCTTCGTTTATTGTATTTACTTGAATAAAAAAACATTTTGAACGTGTAGCGTTGTCTTTTGGAGAAGTACCTTTCAGAAAATAAATTTCTAATCAAATAGATAGATCAATTGAAAAAACTTTTAAGATATGATAATAATCAAGTATTCAAAAATCAAAAACTTATATTGCATCAGTATCTTTCCTGAAGACAAGTTGATCAAACTGTTCGAAACGTCGGGAATCTATGTCAACCCACATGGTTAATACTGTCTCAGTTGGAGAGAGCTGGTCTTATTTTATCATCCCTCAATAATGACATGTCTAAGAACGATTTTGATTAGTCCCAAAGCCTTAGTGATTCTAAGATAAACTCTAAATAAAATATACAAGATTTGGGACTTTGCATGTTGGGGATCGATAGAGTTTGTTTTGTGATCAAGTATGACATTTTACCGAGTAATTTTCTCGGAGTGTGTTTGTCGATTATTATTTTTTTTTTATTTATTTATTTATTTATATTTTTTGTTAGGAATTGCCGCATATTTTAATGAGCTAGAAATAAACAGATTTTAAAATGGTGTATTTTACTAAGTATGTTGATAAGTACTAATGATATTTGTTTTGCATTTGAAATGCAATTTCTCAAGCTCACCTGACCCTTTTTAACTTTAAAGGGCCGGTTTAGGTGCTTCGGAGTCGTATTTCCCAGAATAAGTTCAGTGCATCGATTTGTACTGACCTCTGACCCGTTAGTGCTATGTACAGTACAGGCTGTAGCTGGCAACACACGCACGCCGCTAACTGCATATAGACCGTGCAAGTCTCGCGCAAGTCTCGCGCATTCGAAAATATGGGGATGAAACACGATCAGTTTCTAACGTCCGTATGTTCGCGAGATTTGCATAGTCTACGGAAGTGTGAAGTCGATCTCGTACGCAAGTAGTTCCGCAACGGGTCAAAGTTTAGCCTTTGATGCACGAAAATTTCAAAGGAAACCCCGACGGGGTACGCCCCTTTAATGGCGAGCCTTCGATTTCTGCATTTTAAAACATTAGTGATTCTCGGTGATGTTGGTTCTGAGGCTCCCCGTTCTTTATACGTCCGCTCCGGTCGGGAACCCTTCCAAGGTCGATTCAATTGTCATTTACATGAGAATTTACGTGGGAATAATTTAATTTACCAACCCAGCGTTGAGAGGGACTAGGGGAAGAATTTCGTACAACGGCCGGCCAAAGCGCTGAATCACAAACAGTGGAGGAAGGAAAATACAATTTTTAATCATATTTTGATAATTGCATACAAAGAGAAAATTGTTTATCTCGTTGGGACGAGATCGGGTTGAGTTTGTGTTGAATATAAATAGCCCGAGTGGAGAATATTCGTAGGGATTTTGTTTTGTTATATATAGTTATTTATTATAACAATAAACAATATAATTATATTTTTTTTTACGTGAGAGGGGATTTCTGGATCTATTTTGGGGTCAAAGTATAACTGACATTCGTATGAACGTTTTGATATTGAGTTTGGGGGTCGACGTGATCATTGTAGTGCTGATACAATGATAGGGAAGATTGGTTCGGATTAGGGGGACGATTTATTTTGGGCTAATTTTGGCTGGATATTGAAAGCGAAGTTTGGATCGGTACAGATCAATACAGATGTAGTTGGTGACGTCATGTACTCCAGGATCTTGCTGTGTTTGAACTGACGGGTGGTCATTGTGATGCTATCCATTTACTTGATCTCATGGGATAGACTGGTACCTTGATCACTTTCGATCGCTCTGAGATGGAAGGTTCCGAGGGATCCAGGCATGCGAGATTTTTAAACTGTTACAAGAAGAAGAAGCAAACAAAGAAAAAAAACACCACCCTTTGAGGCCAAAATAAAATGACTTGAAGATAAAAAAAAAAAAAAAAAAAAAAAACGTCCCCAGATGGCATGTTTTCCTCGCACGTTTTTGATGAAGAGTAGCGCCCTACACCGAAGCGGAATAGCCATTAAACCATCCTTTAAGGATGAAAAGCACTGTGAATAAAATAAATGCAATAAGATATTTTTGAAATATGCATGTCGCAAATTCTTCATCGCCCTTTTTGTTGTATTTTACCACAGAAAGAAAAACTCAAATATATATGAGTTCAGCTGGCAAGTATGTTTGGCAGATAGGAGAGGGTTATTTTGGCCGGAGGTAAACAATTTCTCCACTTACCTTCGTGATTTGGAGATAGAGGGAATGTCATTTAAAATACAGAAAGCGCTGAAAGTTGGAGAATTGCCAGCGAGATCATCACGTCCGCAGGAACTAAGATATAGTGTTCTTGATTGAGAGGTTTTCGCGGTTCATTTGTTTTGAAAGAGACCTCGAGGAATAATGAGGAGTATACCGTATCGGCATTCCTCCCTCTCTTCCTCTCCTTCAATCCAAACCAAAGTATGCAAATTGGAGGCTGGATGGGGCAGCGACATCTTCACCAACAGTTTGAGATCACTATCATAAAATCAAGGCTAGTCTATTTCTCTCATCCAGTGCCATATTCCGGTGTAACTGATAAAACAAATGTCTATAGTAGATGTTAAAACAATTTGGATTAGGGATAAAAGTACTTTATTTTCAGCTTTTAACCATAATATGATCCATCAGAGTAATATGCCAGTGGAGCCCCCCCCCCCCCCCCCCCCCCCACAGGACTTGGGAAAGCTTAGCACTACGGAGCTCTGAAAGTGCCATCCAACTTGTTGAGATCCTGAGATAATTGACTGCAGGATGACATCATAAACGTAAGATGGTGACATCCTGAGATAACGTTATCTCTGGATGATGACATCTTGAAGGTAGAATGTCGTCTTCTAGATATATTTGAAGTCGGAATGACGACATCCTAAGAAGTAGGATGTTGTTTTGCCAAGATGATTTTATCGACATTTGCAGGAAGTCGACACCCTACGTTGAGGATGTCATCATCCCAAGATAACCAATGCCGGGAAGTCGACATCTTCCCTTCATGATGTCGTCATCCTAAGACCAAATATATCGAGGCGACGACATCTTACTTTAGGATTCCGTCATTCCGAGATAAATCACTTCAAGATGTCGTCATATTACGTTTTTGATGTCAATCCAATGACAATTTTGATGTTTCCAATAAATTACCTCGTGATCTCAACATGTCGCATGGCACTTCCAGAGCTCCGTATAACACGCATCGATGCATGGGTCACATATGAAAATGCACATTACATGTACAAGAGATTACAAGAGAGGTACAGTAGCATTTCTGAAGTCGATTTGTTTTCCTTTTAATTTTGTATAATAACAATTAGGCATTGTCACATAAAATAACTCAACATCCACCATGTATAATTACTGTTCTTTAAAGGGTATGCAAAACATGGATAATATTGAAGAGGAAAAAAACCGTTCACAATACTTAAAACAGATTCATCAGGATTGTTCAATTATGTATGAATAAAAAGTTATATAATACAAATCCAGAGAATGGTGGTACTCCATCGAAATATTTCAGTTCCTATCGGGAACCTTGTTCACTCGGCTGTGAATTTTGTGGTTATAGTCTGGCAAACCTTGGAGGCTGAGATGACAAAAACACTTTTGAAGGTGGACATTGTGAAATTAATGATCTGGTCATAGAATCTGACCAGTTTGTATGTCCCTCGTCCTTGGTCATTGTGTTCCTGCCACTGCTTCTGATGCAAATTGCTTCTTTGAGCCAAAGTGTGGTTTTGTCTGCCTCCTGGTCTATGATTGTAGCTTTTTCCTAATAGTTGATGTGATTGCTAGCCGCAGTGCTTTCACTCCTAAGGAAATATCCTTATTTTAAGGGAAGTTTAACGTCCTGAGGAAATTTCTGAGGAAGTGAAAAAATTTAAGAAATTTTAAGGAAATTCCAAATCTTAATAAGGAAATACAAGAAGAATCAAGACAATCAGGTAAAAATACAGTTAACTTGTGTCCAAATGAAAAGTGTGGCGGAACAGAGGGTTAACGCCCGGCGGCTGTTTGATTAGTCTGGTTTCGTTGACATCGTATGCTAAGCTTAGGTCTGAGTTATAGATGTGTTCATAACTTCATGTAGTTGTAGTTGCTGTAAAACGGTGTGATTTGTATTTTTGACTACAATTATTTAAGGAAATCCTAAGGAAATTGGAAAATCTAAGAAACAATTGTGCCAATCTCAGCAAATTCCATTTTGGGAAGTGGAAGCACTGAGCCGTGACCTGTTCCGCTAGAGCTGATTTGTACGTTTCTGATATTGACGTTTTTTTCTCTGTGATCTGGTGAAAATACTGGCGCTTACTTTTTCTGCTTCCTTTTCGTGTTCGGAGAGTCTGGTTTTGAACAAAGGGCCCGTTTCTCATATGTGGGCTTTTGGGCAGCTTTTACATGGGATTTCGTAGATGGATTCAGCTGTTTGGAGGGGGGGGGGGGCTTGCTTGTCTTTCGGGAGAACTAATATTTATACGGAGGGTACAATGCTGTCTCATGGCGGTTGAAAAACCATGCTTCTTAAACAACTTGGATATTCTCTCAGATATACCTTCAACATAGGGGATGACAACTACACCCTTGTAATAATAGGTGTTAGTTTTTTTGTTTTTGTTTTTTTCATCGGGGATAACGAATTTTAGTTGTAATTTTTACCCTTACACCGATGTGTGTGCACTGTATACTTAGTACTTTCCCGAGTCTTGTGAAAAAATATTCAGGGCCACCTTGTTCTTGTTTTGGGGAGCCTGGGTTGTCTTTCCTTCAAGCTTAGGTGCATTTTTCTTTCCCTTTACTTTATCGACGGTCCATCTTGGATAACCGCATTGAGAGATGGCTTCCGTAGGATCTTTTCTTCATTCTCTTTAATCTCCGTGACAATGGCGTCCTTCCTATCAACCATTATAGATTGGGAAAAGGCTAAACCATAGACCGGGAGGCAGACAAAACCACACTTTGGCTCAAAGAAGATGCATCAGAAGCAGTGGCAGGAACACAATGACCAAGGACGAGGGGGCATACAAACTGGACAGATTCTACGACCAGATCATTTCACAAAGAAACCTTCAAAAGTGATTACATCATCTCAGCCTCTAAGGTTTGCCAGACTACAACCCCAAAATTCACAGCCGAATGAACAAGGTTCCTGATAGGAACTGAAATGTTTCGAGTGTGTACCACCCTCGATTTGTTTTATATAATTTTTTATTCATTCATAAAACGTTCAGAGATGGGCACATTAAGGTATAAAGTTGGTCATTGTGAAAAAAATACCCAGTGAAATATTTTTGCTTTAAATACTATGGTTGTTGAGAAATGAGTCCCAAAACTCGACGCTTGAAAACAGTGACAACATTTTTTTTCCAGCTACTTTCTCGTGACACACATGACCGATTGAGCTCAAACTTTCACAGGTTTGTTATTTAATATATGTCAGGTCACATAAAGTGCGGAAACTGGTCTTTGACAATATCAATAGCGTCCCCATCTTTTGTCAGCGTTTCCTATCAATGTCTCTCATGATACAAAAGATTAACATTTTGTGAACTCTGTCAAGTGTATCTTCCATAGTGTCTTCTCCCGGAATGCTTATTAACCTTTTTGAAGTATGCGTTATAGAAAAAGTGTCATTTTCTACATCCTAAAATTTATATTTAAAAGGTCAGCACAATGTATAGGGTCGGTCGGGTTACGCCAAACAAACTTTTTTCCCCTTCTTTTTTTGATAAACAAAAACATATTCCAACATCAGTGTGTCTTGCACACCACAACATACAAGATCAACTTTTAACTTGGCCTTTATAGTGGAAGTCTAGTGGCTTTCCAAGTGTCATGTAGCTTTTACAAAAGCCGATGCTGGAGACATCAAGAGGGGCTGTTGGGATCCAAGCCTCTAGAAACCCGTAAGGTAATCTTTCCATCTTTCTTTAGTTGTGGCTCTTTCTTCTAAGACCTTTTTGCTCTGCTACTTAGACAGGTCCATAGCGGTGTAGTTTGTCGGCTCTTTCATCTATGGTGGATGGATCAGAGAGGGAATTTGCTATTATGTCTGTTTGCTGAGTGCAGCATTACTAACGGTTATACACGATGCTAGTCCAACGTTGCAAACACTAATGGTACTTCCCTCTATGACGTCACAACTGCTATAATATCTGCTATTACAAAGTGAATAACATTTTGACTGATTAGTCAGATGGAAAAAGGCTCCGTGTGACCACAGTACAGTACCTAATATATGACCTATCGGAGATATCTATTTTTCCAACAAACTCCAACCTTGACTGTCCTTTTTATCATTTCTCTGTTTTATCCTAATGCATATGCTAATGAAATATCATTTAAATACGAATTTTAATTTTTTTTTAAATATATAATTTGTCATTTATTTGTAATTATTTTCTTATTTGTTTTAGATTGAGCTCACCCGTAATTCAGATCCATGACACTTAATTCAGTGGTTCTCCCTCTGTACGCAAATGTTTTATTTATTATTTTTTTTTTTTTTACTTTTTAATTCATCTTTTTACAGGATACAAACATCATCTCAAAGGCTGGTATACATTAGGGTCCCGTGGTTCAACAAAAAAAGAGTAGAAATTAAGAAAACATGAAAAAAAAATTTAAAACAACAATACGGGTACAACGATATGGAAAGCACTTTGGGGTTTTAGCAGGTACACGAAAATGTACCATAAAATAGCTCAAGAAATAAGAAGTATTAATAACGCTGTACTTGATACGGCATCTTTGAGGTGGCCGGGTTTTGTTCCCTTCCTTTTCTTCTTCTCCTCTCCTCATTCTTTCAAAACCTCACTTTAGTCCTCATCACAAAGGCCACGCCTCTATTACAGATGCAGCGCCATCCCTCCAGTGTAATAATTATATACAGACCATCGCCGGGCCTGTGAAAACATTCACCTCTAGCCCCTTCGCATATTATAACAAATCTCTAATCTCGTCTCTTGAATTAGTTAAAGGAGAATCCGCGAGACTCAAGATGTTTTCATAGTGTACTCAGAGATGTTGTTAAAATGCGTAGTCATGACCCTCTGGTGTATAACGCGCTTTCAAACAAACAATCTTATAACTCAAAAGACCTCTTCTTTTAAAGCTGTTTGTCTAGTAGTTTTAAAACTGGGGAAATGTCGCACACTTTCTCTAGGTCCATCTTATTTTTCTAGTGTGTTAAGCTCAACTCAAGCCCTACCTCGGACCTCGGACAGAGAATGTTGGACATCTAAAAGGTCCTCGGTTTTACTGTCACGATGTTGTTGTTTTGTTGCTGTTGTCGTCGTCGGTTGTTGTTGTTGTTGTTGTTGTTGTTGTTGTTGTTGTTGTTGTTGTTGTTTTTGTTCTTGTTCTTGTTCTTGTTCTTGTTCTTGTTCTTGTTCTTGTTCTTGTTCTTGTTCTTGTTCTTGTTCTTGTTCTTGTTTTTGTTTTTGTTCATGTTCTTGTTGCTGTTTTTGTAGTCGCTGTTTGCTATCGTTGTTCTTGTTCTTGTTGTTTGTTTGTTTGTTTGTTTATTTGTTGGGTTGTTTGTTTCTTTATTTGTGTTACTAAAAGAATACTTTGGCGACATAGAGACATGTTTATCCTCAGCAATCCCAAAGAAAACCCTGTGAACATTTTTATGCATAGGTTGATCTGCCGTTGAAGATTGCCTTGAATAAAGGTTGCCTATATTAATAAATAAATAAAATGATCTTGCATGAAACGGCCCTGAAAAGGTAAAAAAAAACTGAACCTGGCTCAAAAAGGTGGAAATGTTGAACAATCAAGCAGATGACTCGGTGTGAGAAAGTCAACTGTATGAGCATTATTAGCATCCGGGAATGTCTCAAAGATCCACATGTATGACGTTGCTGCCGGCAAGCAGACGCGTGATTAAAAACGGATGTATCTAACGATACGATGTGTTTGCACTTGGGCGACGTTTTTTTTTTCTCAACAAATGAATGTACTTTAGGGGAAAAAAGAAATGTTGAATCAGTAACCTCAGCCCATTGACTGTCCACAGAAATCACGATTGTTATTTACAGTTTATGATTCAATTGGAAGTTACGCTTGAGTGTTAAAACTTGTCATGTTTTTAGAAGTAAATTAATACCCAAGTAGTGTGAACGAAGTTATATAATTTTAAGGGCATTTTTCTTGTTCTAGTTTTAACCCTACCCATAGTTTTCTGTAGTAAATATTACAATTTGATGACCTAAAATAATGGTTTGTGATAACGATATTTTCTGATGGAGAATATTTTCAGAACTTTCTCTGCTTTATTAAAATGTACTGCAATCATACAAAAACACTGTTCGGATTCACACACGCACGTTTTATCATTACTAAAAACTGAAACTCTGTGCTTCGTCTGTTATGGGTAGATGAAATGATGGCATTTCTGAGCGATTCACTGAGCTCAATTTCCCAAAGACTATATTTCTTATCTCGGATTGCTCTTTTGAAGATTCTTTCCCTGATTATGTTGAGAATCCCTGTGGTCTTAACAGACGACTGGGATTAAGGCATTACCAATGAGCTCTTGCTTCTCACAAAGACTTACAAGAGAAACGCTGCCTTCGGATTACGTGCCTTTGAGGCCTGTGAGTTATAAGAAGCATTCGTTATGAAATAAATATGGTTGGAAATATACTTTAAAAGTAGAATATAATGGTTCACATGAATATCCCCAGAAATAGTGTGTTTTTGTTTGATTTCGTGACAGAACATTGTCCGCCGTTTTGTTGAACCATTTTGTTCTTACTCCATAAAATGGCGGACTGTATGTTCCTATGTAGAGTGTGGTTCTGCTTGTTGTATTTCCGAGAGGCAAATGGTTTGTTTTTCAAATCACTACACGTATAATAACTCTTATTAGTAGTAGTAGTAGTAGTAGTAGTAGTAGTAGTAGTAGTAGTAGTAGTAGTAGTAGTATAACAACTCTTAAAAAGGATTAGGAGCAATTCCAAACAGCATGATTTTGTGAGGTCTGTAGGCAATGTGTCCATTTATAGGTCGTTCATAGTGCATGAAAGGAAAACATAAAAAGGAACAATTTTCATGATGAAAGCTATTGTCTAAAACTTTAGAGCAGAAGCAATAATTTTATCCTTGGAAAAATTTACGTGACTTGTTGGAAAATTGTCTGTCATGATTGGCGTAAAGATTGGCGTTAGTCTAAAAGCTAGTCAATTGTAAACTTTATGCCGGTAGCGATTGTCCCGTGAAAGGAAATTGCTAGTGAAATTGTGTTTTTTGCTGGAAAATTGTCTTCGGAAGTGCAGTCGGTTTGCTGAACGAAGCAGAATCCTTGACAACAGATAAACAGTTTTGTCATTTTCTCTGAACTTTGACCACGTGATGTATTTAACTTCCACCTGATCGTTATTTAAAATTAAACAACTGCAACGAGTGTACTCTTTAGGAACTTAGAGACACTTCGCCAGAATTTGACCTTTCATATTAATTTTTAGGAAAGAGTCACCCATACTCTCATCTACAACCATGTGTCGTGCAATGAAGATTTAATCTTTTCCGATCGTAGAAACTTTACAACAGTATTTTCTGCCTGAAGTTCTGTCTTCTTGAAGAACTTTTCGTTTGAATTTGTTTGTTTGTTTGTTTGTTTGTTTGTTTGTTTATTTGTTTTTTGCCTGAGGATAAAGCATTGCATTCAAACACAACAAGAACCGTTCACATGTATTCCAGCACAAAATATGAGTTTTATGGTTTAGTACTTAAAAATTAGATGACTTATGGATGTATTTCTCCAAAAACCTGCGTTGTAGCAGCTTGCCTATGAAAAGAGGATGCGAATATTATATTGAGACCAAGATCTTCATGGACGTCTGCTCACACACAGATCTTTTTATAGACGAGGCCACTGGCAGTCGGTGCGAATCGGCGTACCGGAAAACAGCAATCCTATCTGGTGGATTCAAAATCCGGCAATTTAGGCATTGGCACGCCGTGTCAAAACCACATTAGAGATTGTCGTGCCAATTTCCCGCTCCTTTTCTCTACAGGCTATTCTTCGCATTTCTAAAGGTATTATGGTTGGTTGCTGGCACGACACGGTTTGGCATACGAATAAGGTATTTAGGCGTGTACAAAATTGATGTGCGAATAAACTCAGCAGTGGAAAGATATACTGAAGCAGAAAAACAAAAAAATCAACTCTTTTTGTGATCGTAAAATTTGATATTGCCGCGAAACAAATAATGTGGGATTTATGTCCTGCTTTAACGCTCACTTTCAAAATGCTGGCATTTACGACCAACTTACATTTTTTCCGTTTATTGAACCATATGTTTCGGGAAAACGGGAGAATACATTGATTTACATTGATGCTGAGTGAGAAGAATACAGTTTAAGTGTGTTTCTCCCCACATAGTCACATATATTTGGTTGATTTTATTAAATGCTATTTTATTGTTTTCAGTGAATAGTAACGAGGCAGAAAATTTACATGTAACGTGATGTAACAAGCAATCACAACTGTTCAAACACTCTTGAAGAAATTGTGTTTATTTTGAATCCCACCTTTACGAGCGTGCATCCGGGGGTCGGAGGGGGTTCAAATGGGGACAGATTTCCCCCTGTGGAACATACTTCCCCCTGCGGCCCCCTCCTGTCAGCCTCCGAGCACCACGAAACCACGAATCAGGCATTTCCAACTGAAATTGCCCCCTCTACAAATATCTGTGCACCAACCTTTTGCTCTCCCCCCCCCCCCCTTCCCTGCAAAAAAAATGCTGGCCTCGCCACTGGCATATTCCAGCAAAGCAAAATCTGATTGATAAATCAAATGATTTATAAATTGAACTTGAGTGCACGTCTCTGCTGGCATTTGTCACCCAACGATGATTACAAGACACGAGTTTTACGGTCATGACGTCATGTCGCCAGGGCAAGCGTTTCGTTCGTCGACGTCTCCCGTTTGGGAGGTAAATAGCAATAGACTAGTCAAACAGTCTGTAGTCAACTCTAAGGAAAATGCCTCTAGTTTGTGTGGTTTTACTTTAAATCTACGCTCACAATTTTAGCAATAAGACATGTTGAAATATGTTGTCTAATTACAGGTAGTTGAAGCGATTACTACTTATCTTCTCGTGGGTTATGAGTTTTGTTTTTCCCCTTTGAAGACATAAAATAATTCTACTCAGTTGTTCCAACGTAGACATAGGACTTGTGCAAGTCGAGTATGAGAAATTCCGACCATATGGTCGTGTATCGTATTTATTCGGTGTAGTGATTTACCGTTATACAGTAGAGGAGATACGCAAGTCCAAATCTTTGCCCACCATATGGCTCCTGATGCCTCGGCAGCTGGTCATTTATTCAAGGCAGACTGCTGCAAGTCTAAAACGTAGGCCAGTGTTGTTTACGTGTTATTTGTCTTCAAGCTGTAACGCCACAAAAATGACAAAATTAATACTAGCTGTGCACATGGAATTTATTTGTTACTACTAATATTTGTTTCCAATTGACTTAGTGAGAAACTACCTCACTTGGCCTGTTGAATATTTTGTAACACTTTGTTGTTGAACACTTCTTGAAGAGGTTTACAAAAAAGGTTGTGAACTTATCAGTTGACTTGTTCGAGTCTAAAAAAAACCGAGAATGACAACCGTATAGTTTCATATTTGTCTTTGTTCCGCTGGCAACACAAGACCAATGTGTCACAATCACTCACCGGTTTACATCCTATGTAAAAGCAAGGCAATTATTTATCTCATCAAGTTTTCCAATGGTAGTCCAATTTACCTAAAAAGGCTTCGAAAACGGTCTCAAAATAACACAAGCCAGACTTGTGCAAGTCTATCTTACTCCATATGGTCATTCCTGATGATCGCCCAAGCTAATATAACTAATGATTAGTCGAATAATGGCATGCTTGAAATCACTTCAACTAGCATAATTTATTCCAGGGTATACACCACTGAACTTTCAGCTAATTATAAACAGAGAACAGTGGATGAAAGAGTGGAAAAAAAAAAAAAAAAAAAAAACATATTCATCAACCAAAGCGGTCGATATACTTTCAAAGGTAAATAATAAGATTGGTAAAGGTGATAGTGCAGTGTTCTTACCTTGTGTGATTCAATATATACATATAAAAATACTAATAAATAAAAAAAAATGAATAAAATATTGTGAAAATGTTGGATTCCGTAGTCGTCGAGTCAGGAGAAAATGGTAAAAAAAAAAATAATAATAATAATAATAAATCGTGCTCAGCACTGTAAACACATTGTCCTTAACTTTGATTGTTACAATCGACATTAAAAGGGGGTCTTCAAATTATATTTTCACGACATTGACAGTATTTCTATCAACTATTTCCATGGAAGATTGGTATTGGTATGAACTTCATAATTTATTTACATTTATTTTATGGTATGGTCTAGTTGTTTTATCATCAGCATGATCATTTGGTGAGAATGATACCTTATAATTCAACCAGTGGGTAACGCAGAGCATGCTTCAGAAAATCACCAAGTGTATATAAACTCAGTCATGACAGGACATTGAACAAGTATGCTCGATATTTGTGGGGTCCGCCGGTTTAGGATCGTCCCAGCCCCACAGACCGTCCAATGCCCCTCCCGCCTCCTTCTTCCTGATTAGATGGGCGTCTCACATTGCTCTTTGTTACCGTCCTCACGTAGAAGGGCGCTGTTGTACGGTCTAATTGCGGACTCGTTACAGACCCAATTACTTCGTAATTTTGTTGGTAACTAAGGAGGTAGTTGTATTAACCTTTTGCTTCCACCTCATCTTCACGATCGTCTTCTCCCTATCAAATAAAGTAAAAGCAGCAGTGACGAGGAGGGATTTGTCTGTGTTAAGAAAAGTATCTGACAACGGCTATAGAACTTTCTTCTGCAACATCACAGCCCGAGTTTTTGCCAACCAAGATGAAAAAATAAACTACGGGGAGCCATGAATGCAAAGCACGAACAGATAATCACAGTTTGCAAAAATGTTACACAAATATTCAAAAATTGTTTAAAATTTGCAGGAAACAAACCAACCAATAATGGGATGTATTTTCTTTAAATAGAAAGTTGCAAAAATTTCTGAATTTGGTCACAAGGTCTGTCAACAAGATTTGAATGTTTCGCTGCATTTGGCCGTCCATGCCAACCAGCACGGTTTGTTTATCAACAATGGAAAGGTCTATATTTCTACTGCTTCAATATTGCCACTGAAGCATACAGTCACAGCCGAAGATATTTTATTGCCTCCGATTTTTTTTTTCAGTCTCATTTTTATTTTTCATTTCATTTCGGATTTATTGAATTACGGCACCAAACAAAAAAATCGGAAGGAATCACACTGTTTGGTTTGCAATAATAAAAATGTTCCCAAAAGTAGAATGGCAAAATATGATTGTTAAAAAAAAATATGAAAGAAGCAGAAAAAACGCGATAAATCGATGTGCTATCTTTTGCCGCTTGTTACTCATTTTGTTATTTAAAAACAATCTTTATTTTTATTTTGTTCAAACCGCAGTTAAAAAATGAGAACAAAATTGAATTAGCTGTTCCAAACTGCTCACCAAGCAAAAGACCTATAGTACAAACGCAAAAAAGGGAACAAAAATGTTAATGGTTCAAGTTTCGACCCTACTCAGAGTCTTTCTGAAATGCTAAAAGGAAAATGATGTCTCACTGTTTACGGTCGATGTATATTATTATGGACACTGTAAATATATTAAAACATGAGCAGGTGTTTTAATCGCGGTAATTATGAATTTATTCCATTGCCCGAGGCAAACAGTCAAAGCGATGTGTTCAATTAATATTCCCGTGTAAATAATTTCTGCATGACAACCTCCTACGTACTCTTAAGGGGTATTTTACCCTTGGGCTGTCAACCTTATTCCCATGTTCGAGCTGTGGACCAGGCACTCCATATGTATGACGTAAGACTCGTCTTACATGGACTCCCAATTTGTCAAAAAAGCTCACTATTATTCGAAAATGAGAAAATGATTCAAACATACCCACCGTTTGGAAGATATTTTCAGGCTGGTTTTAGAGCGACTGATACAAGTAAGAACTTCATACCAAATACATTTTTTTTGATTAAATTTTATGGATTTCTTATCTCCAAAAAATAACAAATTAAATTATTTAATTGCATGTATTAAGTGATTATCATTTTTAGCCCAATAAATAAACTCCGCGCGCTGCCTGCTATTTCAGCCGGGTGCCTTGCCACACAGAGACAAAATGCAGGCGAAATGACGTTGTAATAAAAATAGCACCATCTTTATAGCCATCGACAAGGTCAAAACCCGATTTAGTAATTTTATTCGTCCCAAAATAACACGCTCTTTTAAATTTCGTTCGCTGGAATCAATGCATTTTCGAGCACAAATCACATTTTTAATCTGTCTTGTTAAAAGTATTGTATGGTTCATCCCAAAATGTAGAACAAAACAATAATAAATACAAAAGTATTCTTCCTACCAATAATACAACCACAGTGTAGCGATAACCAATGTTGACGTATACAACTGTAATTGAAAACCCAAGTTATATTTTTGACATCTCATGTGATAAAAATTAGTGTATTGTAATGTACTAATTGGATGTCCGCAGTGACGGACTTACAACCTATAGATCCAAAGAGACAGCGTGTTTCTTTTCAATTTAAGGTGCATTGCATTCCGTCAATATGTATGACATTATGATTAGTTATTTTTCACACAACACCCACCGTCTAATTCATATAAAGGCAACGAGTCATCCACGATCCCACGTTGGCGCTCCCTTCGCCTTCTTCCCGGACTAGTCTTTCTCATTCTTTAGACAAGCTCAGCATGCAGTCTTTCTCTTTATTAAAGGTAAACTATAGGATTGGTGAAGCTAATAGAGCAGTTTCCTACTGTGTGTGATTCAACACAAAACCTGTGAAAATGTTGGCTCAACCCGCCGTTTGAGTTCGGAGAAAATATTGAAAAACCGTGCACACTTTTCAGCATGTGAACACAATGTCCTTAATTTCAATTGCTTCAACCAAAATTAAAATCGATGTCTTCAAATTCTATTTTCTCGACTTTGACAGGATTTCAGACAGAATATTTGTATGGAAGTTTGGTACTGGTATGAACTTCATAATCAGTAAGCTTCCAGACTGGTACTAATATAACGGTTTTTTATGAATCCTAATCCTGTATTCAACCTTTAAAGTGATAAAATGAGTGTTTTTTGGAAGAGTAAATTGTCTTCTCTCCATTAAACTGACCGTACATTCAACCAGCCTGTAAAGTTTTTCTTTTATTAATGTAGTCGCGTTTCTACGGATGTGTAGTGCCGCCACATGAGTGGGCCTTTTTTACTTCGTACACGAATAAGTTAGCATTTGCGTACACAATAACTACCATGTATATACACGATATACACGATGACTGTACGTACACAATAAATTTGAACTTATTGTGTATGTACACAATAAGTTTAGACTTATCCTGTATGTTCACAATACCAGGTAAGTTTATACTTATCGTGTACGTACACAATAGCTACCATGTACGTACACTATTACCATAATGTACGTACACGATAACCAGTATTATGTGTGTACACCATAACTTCAGACGTATCGTATGTACACGATAATTAAGTGCGGTGTGGTGTCCCGTCTCCATGCATGTACACCACTGTGGAGATCAGTGGTATTAACTCAAAGCATCTGACGTCATTATAACAATAATCTTAGTTTCGCCATTTTGGAAGTCAACGTCACTGTGCGTTATACAGTATGGTGCGACGCAGCGTTTACACGTATACCTATAGACCGATTGCGCGACAATGTTTACATGCGGTCACGTGACCCCCTATCGGGTATGACGTCATACAGCTGGTGAAAAAAATACGTGTAAAGAGATAGGCCGTTACACAGAGTGAGTTCGAAAACAGCCGATTATACTTTCGTTAAGTGATGAATTAGTTAATCGGCCCCTTTCTTTAAAGTAGAATGGTGTGGCAATAATTTAAATCACATCTCTGTTTCATAATTTAACAGAATTCTTCTGAAAAGAGGTTTTTTAAGCCATGCACTACCGGCGTCGGACGACTATTATGTAGCCAACCGTCTGTTATTTTGTTTGTAATGTTGGCCTACATCACTGGAATGTAAAAAAGGATAAACAACGTTGGAAAAGTGAGCATTAATACCTAGCCTTGCAGAATTTCAAATAGGCAAAGGAATCACACAGTTTTGGAAAGCAATTTCTTTGGAGGATTTCAGCTTCAAAACTTTGCAATGTTTGTGTTGAAAAGTGTGTGGTGATCGCGGTCGTCTGGCCTAACGTTCTGTCGTGCGCTGTACACATCGTGCACATTTATACGGTACTTTTACAATTTTCAAGACTTGCTGGAACTAGCAGCCTACCATCAACAGATCTCATGCACGTCAGAATTTCTCTTTGTCTCGGTCATAACTGAAAACAAATCCTGATTTTTCCAATCACATCATAACTGAAGCTCAAGAAAGCGTATCACATACACTCGAGTAAATGTATCCTCTGTGCTTTCAAGACCGTGCTGCTACACGATAGTTGTCGTGTACGTACGTGATATTTATCGTGTACGTACATAAAAGTTGTCATGTGCATACATGCTAGTACGTACATGATACTTATTTTGCACGTACATGATAGTTATCGTGTACGTACATGATGTTATTGGGTACACGAGCGGTTTTATTTTTATTTATGTGGTGGCACTACGCTTCCTTATGTTTCAGTGAAAACAACAATAAAAGTTTACGTATTGTCATGGATTCATCGTACACGTATTTATGACGATTGCTCAACAGTGGTTAGGGATGGAGGAGTTTTTAAATATTCTCTGAACCTTTACACTATAATTATACCTTTTACCGAAGTATTATCTGGAGAATTGGCATGATTGTTGAATATATTATAAACGAGCTGTCAGATTGAGACAAATAATTTATTCAGACGATTCCCAATCCTGCATTTCGTCTTTAAAGATCGTCTTTAAATTCCTCTCCTGAAGTCAACGGAACTCGCGGATGCGTTAATCATTGATGTAAGCAGACATACGCTGTGTGCTACAACGTCTTGTTATTTAAGACAGCCTCACTTGGGATGCCCCTCCCTGTAGAGTGATAGCTGTAAATTTGTTTTTGCTTGAATCGTCTTCATGAATTCATTTTATTCCTATTATCATTTAGGTAGGGAGAAGCTTGTAATTTTAAAATGTGATCCGTCGATTCATTTTATATAAGTAAATGACCCTTTTTTCAATGAAGGCTATTGCATTTTCTGGGGTATGTGGGAGAGGGCAAGTTAAACTAACAGACCAGGGAGCTAGGCAGAGAAACTCTTCTGAAAATGTTCATGCATTACAATTTATTCCAAATGTGATGGAGGTGATCGAATGACTGTTGACTTAATCTAGTTAACCTAGATCCGTTTGGACACCTTACGCCTTGGCCTGGAGGGAACGTTGACTTAGTCATGGGAGAACATTCAAAATGAATGCGTAGTAACACCTTATTTGTAAGTTGAATATCGTATTTAACCACCTCCCCCTTCCCCCTTCCCCTCCCCCCCCCCTCCCCATCCCCCTCCCTCCCCTACCAAGACCTCTTTTTTGAAGTGGCTTTTTCCCCAGTAATCAATTACTTCCTTTAGGGGAACTTAAAATGAAGTTGTTACCATTGGAGTTTTAGTTGAGCATGTTTATTACCCTTTTATTGCATTTTTTTTTCTCTTAATGAAGGAAGCAATAACTTCCCGGGGAGGTTTTAAAGAGGCAGATCTTGATTTGAAGGAGAATTCAATTTGACCTACTTTTGTTGGGTTTAATACTCTGTTCTCCCCAGATTTGTTATGGTTTGAGCCATGTGTTCTAAATCAAAAATGTGCTTGGGAATTTGGGGATGTTTTTGTCGATAAATTATGTTTGGATCCGGCAAGCAGACGTGAGAGAGCATGCCGTTCGTATAGGGAAAAATTTATTGCTTTTTACCGCGGTTTTGTCTCCCCTCTCAGTCTCCCCTTCTCTCTCTCCGAGGCCTGTCGCCTGCCTACATGTCCTCGTTCAGATGGCTTAATTTCATTACAACTCCCTTGACTTCTCCTCAAATCTAATCAGTCTTCACTTTTAGACCCTTCGTCAATTTGGGTTACTTATTAATTTCTATAAAATGTGTTCAAGGAGCAATGTGAAGTTTTTAATGGCGTGGACGGCCTAGCTGTGCACACTACACGGAAGAAAGATCACACCGTTGCCAATATTGCCATACTTCCTGGCAATAACCGTTGTATTCCAACTACCAGTACGTTTAAATGATTGCATTTTGTTTAAACGGCTTGTAAGTAAATTGTTAATGAGCCAGGAACAGAAAAAGTAATTAGATGTTGGTTACGGGTCACCTTTTGTAGTCTTTTGTATGCCATGCGGGGTCATGTACGGATGTGTTGCACTATATTATGCATTCCGTTGTGGGTTCTTTCTTCGATTTACATTTAACGAGCGAGACCGAATGTCGAAAAAGTATTTGTTTCCTTCTTCGCATTATTTGTATCCTTCCTGTGCAAGGAGAAACGCAACTTGCATGATATGTGAGTGTACGCAGAGCCCGACAAAGGCAGTCATGCAAAATAATAATGATAGGTCTTTCAAAACAATCATGTAAAAAAAAGGGGGAAGACGCTGTCCTTAACTTAATTTACACACGAAAGTCAAAATTAGAAATTAAATCGAAGGAACCCCCCCCCCTTCCCCCGTCATAGATAATAACCAGATATTGGTTAATTAAAGTCTGTTTACATAAACGTCGCTCTGACTACTTGGGAGTTATTTTTGCATTTTTTCTGTCCCTCAATTTGCTGATGTGTCAGGGCTCGTAGTCAACCTTTAACAGACAATGTGCCGCATCTCGATGGGACCAATTTACTACGGCAAGAGGAAGCGACTATATTTAGCCCACTGTCAATGTATCTTGGCTCCAATATACACATCTCAGAACAATGAGAAACGCGTAAATGGCCTCTTGCGTTTGCCGGGAAACCTATTTGCTCCTTTTTTCCCCTCTCAAATAACGCGGCTTGTACAGTCCTTAGTTACCAACCGAAAGCAATCTTCTATTAACTACACGTACCGGCCGTCGCCCGCGCGATAACTTAGGTTGGATTCTCGCAATGGCTTCACGCACGGCTCTAGCATGATGTATCGGTCAATTTGTTCAAAATGTACTGGGCTGAAATTGAGTTGCATTGACGTGCTGTTGACGTAATGATCACGTCACGGCGTGCTGATGTGTCGAGGGCTGTTGCCATGCGGCGAAACGAAGAGGGAAATTGTAATTGTCTTTACATGTCCATAGAGTATACGTGATATAGATAATAGTTCTGGACGATTACTGACGAGGGAGAATCCTCTTCTTAATAGGATGTTCTGTATTTTCACTGATATGTAAATTTCAATTTGACACTCATTGACGTCATCAATAACGTGACATAAATTTAAATAGCAAAAATACCTTTCTAGAAGAAATTCTCTTCAAGCTGATCAGAGTGAGATGTTTTTTTTTTTTTTAGAATGAAGGTTATCAAATTGAGACGTTGAGCCTTGAGATGAGGCTACTTTAAGATTTAATGGAGAGAAAGCGTTGTTTGCGAGGAAGACAAACAACAAATGCCGCCAAAAGGTTATTAAAACCCTCGCAGCAGCGGGGAGACAAAAAATAATCAAATTTTTACCAAATATTGTCATATTTTATTTTTAATGGGCCAATAAGGCCAAGAGTTTGTTAATACAAATTTTTAAAAAACGTCTAGACGTTTGAGACACAACAATTGCATTTTTATTTCTTGAATTTTTACATTAGGTTGGCTCATTGGTTTATTTCCTTGTAGTTCGAATCCCGGACTGGAGCCTTACATGTGGATTGGGTTTTCAGTCCCTACCTGATTGCATGGGTTTTCCCTACTTGGGGTTTTCCTCCCACATCTAAAACTGTCATTTCTTCATCTCTACACAGGTATCTTCAGGCCTACGGGTCACAGTACAAGTCACTTTGAGGGTCCCTTGGTTGCATTACCAGAAAGATTTTATAACAATCAACATTATAATAACAATAAAGCAGACACAGTGTTTGTACACACAATCTCGTTTGAAGGCACTCTACAGATTAGCAAAGCTGATAGTGCAGTGTTCTTACTTTGTCTGAAAAAAAATACGCATGTAAACACATTGTCCTTAATTTATTGTTACGACCGAAATCAGCTGTTGCGTATTTTTTTTTCTCTCGAACATAACAGCATGTCAGAGGGAAATATTTCACAGAAAAAAATGTTCTAGTTACTTCGTAAGCTTTCAGACTAAAACTAAACAATAATGTTCTTTAATGTAAGGGTTTTTAGTACCGTTGTATTCTGTTTATTTGATCATAATCGTTTACATGCCGTTTTCTGCTACTTTTAATCTAGTTTAGTTTTCCATATAATTATTTTGTATTATTTAAAGTAGCGAGGTCTGGGAGGGCACATCTTTGTTTTTTTCCCCTTTTTTTCTTTTTTTCTTATGCCCTTTCCTGGACAGCCTCTGCTCGTATACTGTATTGTCCAAAGAGTTAAAATAAACAAATAAAATAAGCATGCCAAACGTTGAATGGTTTAGCAGTACCGATATGTCTGCTGCCACCAAGCGTTTCATATTGGATTCTCATATTTTGTCTTTTCTCTATCACAGGGCTCTGTTATGCTGAGTTCGGGGCCCGGGTCCCCAAGGCAGGCTCCGCCTACATCTACTCTTACGTAACTGTTGGTGAGTTCCTGGCCTTCGTGATTGGCTGGAGCATGATCATGGACAACATCATCGCCGCGGCAACCGTCGGCAAGGCGTGGTCTCAATACCTGGACTCCATCGTGAACCAGACCATCAGCACGGCCATCAAGTCCAGGGTACAGTTCGACTCACCCTGGTTCGGGGACTACCCTGACATCCTGGCCTTCGCCCTGCTGATCGTCTTGACTATCATCGTAGCAATTGGGGCCAAGATGTCTACCATAGTCATGATGGCTCTAACGGGGGTTAACATGCTCGTCATCGTCTTCGTCATCGTGGCTGGGTCCTTCTACGTAGAGGGGGAGAACTGGACGGCTGGTGGCTTCTTCCCATACGGAGCTTCCGGGGTACGTTTCCATGGGCGGATCCATAGAGAGGGCGGAGTGGACCACTTGGAAATGCTGATTTTGTTTTCATTAATCACTGATAAAATAAAAACCCAAAACCATCCATTCTTTACCTCCCAATGGTGTTAATTTCCCAAAAGAAAGCGCCTTCTCGGCCGTGTCCGAATTGGCGAGTACGGCTACGGCTGTTGCTAAGGGCAGCCCATAACTATTTCAACGATGTTATCTTAGTGATCAAGCCGCAGCCACAGACACAGGGCTACACGGCCAGGGGATGCCTGGGGTTGGGCTCGCAACATAGACTGGAAAAGGCTATCTCTCATCTAAATATACATAACTTTAAATCTTGTTAAATATAATTATTGACTGGGCTTGAACGGTGAGACGTGCGGAGCTCACAGAAATATTTAAGGAAAAATAAACATTGTAACACTTCGAGGCCGCCCATGATGGCCTCGTGTCACGCATTGTCGAGAATTGGATTTAATTTTGGCGTCAATACAATTGGTCAAGCACCGTTTACATACACTGTTTGTGCTGTGGATTTTCTACACAAAAGAATACAAAATAGAAATAAAACATTCATGACATCATTTTAGAATATAAGACTAGTTTTTTTAAACGCTAATATAGAAGAGGAGCTTGTTTTTACTTGTTGTACAAAGAAAAGTGAATAATTAGACAAACGTTTGTTGTTATTCCTATAGGTATTTGCTGGGGCCGCGACCTGTTTCTACGCGTATGTGGGTTTTGATGCCATTGCAACGTCTGGAGAGGAGGCGAAGAACCCAAGCCGTGCCATACCCATCGCAATCGCCCTCACTTTATTCATTTGCATGATATGCTACATGAGCGTGTCCGCAGTCTTGACTCTAATGCTACCTTATGACCAGCTGTCTCCTTATGCGCCATTGGCTGAAGTCTTCCAGTCCAGGGGTTTGCCTGCAGGTCGGTACATCGTGGCGACCGGGTCTCTGCTCGGACTTTCGTCCGCCATGTTGGGCTCAATCTTCCCGCTACCAAGAATAATCTACGCCATGGCCAAAGACGGGCTTCTCTTCAAGTTCTTGGCACGTGTCAACAGCAAAACAGACGTCCCCGTGATTGCAGCCATCATGGCTGGTGTCCTGACTGCAATCATGGCGTTGATATTTAACCTCGAGCAGCTAGTCGAGATGATGTCCATAGGGACCTTGCTATCTTACAGTCTGGTTGCGGCTAGCGTGCTGCTTCTACGGTACCACCCGAAGGAAGTGGGTCTGAGCAAAAACGAAGTCAAGGAACTCGCTTTGCAGTCGGGTATTAAGGATGAGACGGAAGAATCTATATCCCTAGTTGAAAAGTCCGCCGGGAAGTACATGAAATACACAGACGCGGCCACGCCCGGAGATGCAGTCGATGACACCGTCGGTAGTAGTAAACCCGATGAACCGTCCAGTAGGGCGGGCTACGGACTTCTTCAGAACGAGGGTACCGAGCAGCAAAACGTGAGCAAGAAGACGCCACCAACGTTAAATACTTACATGACCGTGTCGATATCGTTCGCCATTTTCATGGTTTTGATCGTTAGTCTATCTTGTCTCTTGGCCTTCGGGATAGATGAAATCTCCCGCATTGAATGGTGGGCCATTACTCTTCTGTGCCTGTTTGTTGCTGCTATAGTGTGCCTCACCGTAATCATAGAAACCCAACCTCAAAATCAGATGGAGCTTTACTTCAAGGCGCCCGCAGTGCCATTTCTTCCACTCTTGGCTCTGCTTTGTAACACTTACTTGATGATGAAACTCTCGCCAGCAACGTGGGCTAGGCTCGTCATCTGGCTTGCAGTCGGTGAGTATCAAAATCGAACATAATGCATCATGAACTGATACCTATAATGATTGAATATTTGGCCGATGACATGTTTCACTTCAAAATGCAGCGAAACAATAAGCCTGTGCTGTTGTGTATCGAAAAAGACCAACGTCCGCTTGTTACCAATGGGATGGACACTTTTGAGACGCTAGGTGGCAGCAGACTTCTAGTTTTTGTTCAGGTTACGTCCTCGGTAGAAAATTCATTACTGAATAGACCCTTTGCATATGACGTCACACTTTTAAAATAGCCCCCTCACTAAGGCAAAATGAGGCAGATCATCGGACGACAGTAGCCCGAACATCTGACGTCACACTACCAGGCTCGTGAATAACGTCAGACACCGGCCTTTTGAACCTGGCAGTTTCCTGTCAGATGTACCTTTAACCTCGTGTATGCCATATCCCCGGTAATACAACGTGTGTTTACACTCACTCGTGTGATATCACTACCAGTCTGGTAGCTATGCGTCATTGCATGTGTATGTTTATCAAATGAAACCCATTGGGTTTATCAAACCAGTGCCTGTCTTTATCCTTGCGAATACAGACAAGGGACCAGTCTATGGACAACAGCTGCTCTTGGTGCGTAAAAACGTGCGAGTGGCCTCAGCGTACCAGCAGCGTTGCGCGTTATGCAATGAGCAAACCTCTTCTCTTGACGATAAGTGTACTAGGACCCGACGGACGGAGCAATTAATGGTTAAGTGTCTTGCTCAGGGACACAAGTGTCATGACCGGGTAAAACTAGTTTTCACAAAACAATGTTTTTAAACAAAAAACGGTGGAAATTTACCTGGTTTGTATGCTGCCACCAAGCGTTTCAATGTTTCCTATTCCAGCCAGCGAAAATTTGAATGTACACGTGCACTGCTTGAATAACAAGTCTGATTTTATGCTTTAAATCTCACTGACAGTGGTTAACTGTTGTATAATACATGTTTTAACCACAGGGTTGGTTATTTACTTCTCATACGGTATACGACACAGTGTTGAAACCCAGAGAAGGCGTGACGAAGAGCCCTCTACGACGATGTCTGAAGATGTGACCGGTGATGGCGTTTTTGAAGACTCACAAGAAGTCGTCGAGAAGACCAAAGACCAGTAGAGAAATAGGATCCTTGTTTTAATTAAAATAGTTAGACCGTAGAGGATTATTCATTAATTAATTGGAAATTTTAGATGAATTGTCTCAACATCGTGTCGTACCACTTCAATTATGTGTCAAATAAAAGTATTTTTATCATTAATTTAAGAAAAAAAATGCTAGGCCTGAGTCTCGCCAAAAGATGTTTTTTTTGTTTTTGTTTTTTTTATTTATATTTTTGATTTTTTTTTTCTAGACTAACTTTTTTTTTAGATGATGCTGTTTCAAAACGGGGAAAAACATACAAAAACTTTCGCATTTGCCACGGACAATGCATACATGTGTCACATGCCAAAAAACATGGCTGATGGACGTGAGATAATGCTGGGATCCCGACAAGAATTCATTTTTTAGTTTTCACTAGTCATTGGCGTATTTGTTCCCATGCAATACCATAAATGACAGTTTATAACTGTATCGAATCTATCAAAAATACATATTTTAAATTTTAACCTTACTTTTCGGGTCAAGCAAGCAGAACTCGAACCTTCACTAACAGTACTGTTAAATTGTTGTATTTATATTGTAATGTCGAAAGAGTTAAACCCGCACAAACTAAGCATCATATTGCCTTTGATAAAAATCATATAATGTGGAAACATTTTGTTCGGGTAATGGCAACGATTCGATTGTTATTCTTTATTGATAAGTACCTCTGAGAGTTTATGCACTCTGATTCGTCGAAGACTGGTCACGCTGGGGTGAATTAACATGTGGTATAAAGACCGGCCCTGTGAACTAGCGAATAAATGGTCCCTAAACAAGCATATCTTTGTGTAAAAGTTTTGTGTGCTCTTTGTATGTTGTGCAGGGAACATATCAAACCAAATGTTTTCTTTGCGCGAGCCGAAGACGAGGTCCATTATTAGCGGCCAGACCGGTCATTACCACGCAGTGAAGACCAGGTCCATGCAGAGTTATTAACTCTAAATTAATGGGAACGCCTATCTGCTGAGGATGGCGTTGTTCACCTGTTTGTTGGGTTCGTGTTTGTTTTGTCTTTTAACTACGATAAGTACACTTAAGAGGGAAGTCGATTTTTAGTATATTTAATTTTGTTATATTTTTTATCTCAATCAAACGCTAAGATTTTTGCCTGGCAGATGATCTCTTTATAAAATAACTACCGCACAGTCAACTCTAGATACTGTAGTCTTGTCTAAATCCAGACTTTGGTTTCGGGGGGCATTATCAGGGCAATAATTCTTTGTCTGGTAAGCTGCCCTTACACCAAGGAACTTGTGGGATCTCTACAACAGCCGAACAATGAACCCCACAAGGCAACCTCAATAGGAACAATGGACATTCTTTAGAAATGGGGAAAGTAGAGCAAGAATGGCAGACTGCCCCCCCCCCCCCACAAACCCACTCCATGAGGGTATGTGCTAGCAAGAGAGTCTGTGCAACACTTCTCTTTTTAGCGTGTTAAAACAAACCGTACTCAATAATTGTTTGTATGCGTCGTCTATTATAGAGTATACTGAATATTTTTATAAGTAAACTCAGCGTAGCCTACATTACCCGTGTAAAGTTAATGTTAAGTGGTTTGCATATTCAAATGAGATTGATTATTTATTCAGAACATGAATATTTAACGTTGTACAGTATGTATATAAAAATAATAATCAAACCACTGCTGTTGATATAGTATAAATTATTATGTGTATGTACTTATTAACAAGAATCGTAGTCGTGGTTCTTTTCAAATGTTTAGAGCGAATTAGGTCTAATAGGGCCTAATGTTTCAGCGTTATGAATGTTTTAACAGTCGTGGCTAATTAATGATTCCACAAAATAATAGCTATTTCATGTTTGATAAAACACATACAATTATTTGTGGATGAAATGTTTAAATTTGACCGCTAAACTCACAACCAAAGCACAGTGTCATGTTGTTTCGGCGCAAAAATGATTGTGGAGTTAAAATTGCCGGCTCAAGGTAGAGTTTGCATTAGTCTATTGAGTAGCTCGTAGATAAAAAGAAAGTAGTAACTTAAATTAGAAAAAAGTACCTTGAAAGAAAACTGTCACGTGTAGCAATGTCGTCACCACCCTGTATCCTGAGATTTGAGGGGTTCTGAATGAAACAAAATCTTCATTAATTTCAGGTCTTGCTTACAGAAGTATACAACTGAATCAATTTGTCAACTGAATCAATGTATCAACTGAATTAACACATCAACTGAATCAATGTATCAACTGAATCAATGTATCAACTGAATTAACACATCAACTGAATCAATTTATCAACTGAATAAACTTATCAATACATTGGTGCAGTGCCGTGGTCCCGTGTATTAAGGCCCGCCTCCTTACGTGTTGACCAATCACAGCCTTGGCTACGCCACCAAAAGTCCAGTGCGATAAAATCCTATTGGAAAAATTTTATCGTGCGTGCGCATACTTATAGCGTGTGCATTCATGTCGCCACACTGCACGACATGAATGCACGCGATATAAGTATGCGCACGCACGTTTACATTTTTCCAATAGGATTTTATTGCACTGGACTTTTGATGGCGTAGCCAAGGCTGTGATTGGTCAACACGTAAGGGGCGGGGCTTAATACACGGGACACGGCATGCACCAATTGTTGAAGAGACTGCCCACGTGTACAGTGTGGTGATGTAGCCAATGCTGTGATTGGTCAATATGTTTAGGGGCGGTGCCTAATGGAATAGGCTATTGAAGTGATCTGATACCCCCTCTGTGCCTACGTTTTTTTTTTGTGTTGTCCTTTGAATTGACATTTTGAGGGAAAGAGGTTCAATTCAGACACTACTGTGGATATTTAACTATACATAACAGGGTATCACCTCATGAACTTTGTAATAAGACGATGAAGCGTATTTTTACACGAATGCTAATGGGGGTCAACACTCCTGAAGGCCCCACAGATTACTCACCTTCGAGACGGTCAAATTTCAGTTTACCTTATGTTTCTCTCTTCGGTGATTTACCGCGGTGTTTGTCTGTCTGAAGGCTCTCTCTAGAGGAAGATGAAAGTCTCAAGAGCAACTTCAAGAGATAGATGACGCTTTTCAAATTAATGTATTCATGTGTAGGGGACAAGTTTATGGTAATTTCTGTGCGATGTGGCCGTCGGGTATAGACGGCGGGCAATGCGTCAGATGAGGATCAAATTATCGCCTCGGAATTACAAAGGAGCTTCCGAAGTTTAACTAAAATATAAAAGTAATATTGTCATGAGAACGTTCATGTTATCAAATCACTTATTGTTCATGACAATTACCGAATTTAATTTATATCAGTACTTTGTTATGATACAATAGTTATAACATTTTAATATAATTGCCGGTGATTATACAGAATAATAATGTGATCGTTCCAGTTGCTTGATGCGGGAAGGGAATAATCTTGCTATCAGAATCACACCCTGGTCACCAACAGGGAAACTGGGGGAAGTGGAAATCTAGGACAGGGTTTTGTTTAAAACTGCTCGTTGTACTGGATAGGCTCCTGGGAGAGAGTAAGGTGAGAGGGTCGTAGGATCAATTACATGGATCAATCAGCTTGAGAACCAGTGGGGGTGTAGTAGCCAGAAAGTGGGGGATTTGAGGGGTGTTTAAAAACCCCTGCTTTCAACCCTCCCTCTCCAGGGTACCCCCAAATTAAAACGTCCAGTTACACCAATGCTGAGAACCGATCCAAGGCTCTTAAAATGTAGCCTAGCTTTCGACCCCTCCTTGACACCACAAAGAACTATAATTATTAAACTTTATGGAGTGTTGTGTTATATAATAATGGCTACTGAAAGTATTATAGTAAACAGTGAACAAGTATTGTTTTTCCAAGTGCTTTTATCGTGTGATATTTACATTTGTCTACTTATAAAACTCATCCAGAGGGGATGTCCTCACTTCCTCTGGATGGAGTTCCTGATGGTCAACTCAGTTTGAACGTGAAGTGAATACAATCATGTCCAGAACCAAACCAATTGAACACATACCATCAGGGAAATGTCCGTTGCAGCTGATGTGTATAGCGCCCGCTACTGGCAAGTATTGGACGTCATTAGTCTGTGTATTGTTGTTCGGAATTGTACGCTGTAAATAAAGTAGGTACATCTAGATCACATTTCGACTTTGTATCGTTGCTTATTACGGTCGGTTTAAGTCAAATAACGGGCTTAAATGCGCCCCGTCCATTCCCCCCCCCCCCCCCCAAACTAACCTTTCACATTTGTTCCTGCATAGTGAGTTAAAATCACATTTTCCTGATATCCCTCTCTTTTGTCCAACACATTTCGCTTCGATTATGCAATAATCTTCTTTATGGGTCATTCATCAATAAATAACATCAATAATAACCGCTTACTATGAAGAAGACACTGCTCTAATTCATTCGTTCGTTCCCTCAGTAATCTGATTATTTTGAAGGTTAGATGATATTGCATTTGAAGTCAACGTCAGCTTCTTTAGTATTCATCAAATCGTCGCGATGGTCTTTTGAAATATTAACCCATCAACTTTAATAATAAATCATTATACAATTGTTGTCAGCTGTGATGTGGTCCATGCTGTTTTGGACACCCGAGGGGGCAGATGGCACCCGAGGGTGTCCAAAACAGTATGGATCACATATCACAGCAGACAACAATTGTTTTGTTATACCATTGTATTATATTGCAAGGCCCTTACCGACCTAGTTTGCAGACGACAATATTCAATATAACAAAAGTGCGTCCATTGCAAATTATTTTTTGTGTCAACCAAATGTATCAACTGGTCCCTATCGCGAGCATCATATCAAAAGTACAGTAGCGTGCATAATACCAGTGGTTGCTTAGTAACCTCTTTCTCAGGTAGTACCGCTAATGTGGTTGTACAGATCAATGGGACGATGAAATAATGTTCTAAGAACGATCTAGGTAATGGACGCGGGCATCATGACCTACCTCTTTCTCGGGTGTATTTGCCAACTTCAATATACATATCAATGGGGACGATGAAATGAATTTTCTGAGGACGATCTAGGTAATGGACCCCGACAGCATCACTTTTTTGGGAAGACATGACATTTTGTGTTATGTCACGTGATTGGTTCTCGACCAATAAAAATTCACAGTCTAATACCATGGTATAACAAGATGATTTTGAAAATACATTACAACCTCGTTTTCAAATGCCTCATCGTGCCCGTGAATATTAGTCTGGTTCCCACACCCAAAAATCTGCGACTATTCTCTGTCGATTTTAGGGTCAGATATCACCCAAATGTCACGTGACAAAAAGGTGGAATTCTTCCTTTTCTGAAAATATCCGAAATGCTCCGAACTCGTTGTCGTTAACATTCGGACAGTGTCGTTGATGGTCGGACATTTCTTTTGTTGATAAAATTCAAAAATTTTGAAGATACATCCCATTATCTTTTTCTTTTCTTTTTTTCCCCAACAAATTCAATACTATATTTGAATATACTTGTAGCATTTTTACAAACTGATTATCCCAGGCGTTTTTGAAAGTAAACAAGGCCCACCATCAGCGCTCCGTTTTTTATCCAATGACATCGTCCACCGTTGGTGACGAGTAATGAATATTTATATATGTTGCGTCATAATCTATGTTAAACTTTTGATGATGCCTGACCTTAGATTTTTAACAAGAGTCGTCAGGGAATCTTTGGTCAGGGAACCAGACAGGCCTATCCCTGTTTCACACATTGCTGATCACAGAAAAACAACACCACGATATTAAAACAAAAGGGATAAGTGTACAGCACCTGACAAAAGCGCCCTCGTGCGTCACTCTGTGGCACATTAACATTTGAATTATAACTCACTCTATTGGAGCACATCATCCGTATTGAGCACAAACTGTCGTTGCAATGACTCATCGATATTATTTTTAAAGGACAAAGGATAGAACTGCACGGACGGTCCAAATAGTACCGTTTACGTTCGACCAGGGCCTGATTTTATAAATCCTGTAAGCAGACGTTTTCTGCTTATCGGAGTGGCCATTAGCAGAATTTCTATTCCACAGTTTTATGAATAGGGCCCAGGTATTATATTTAAGTATCTTGTCCATGAGGGAAAGCTGACATCCAAATCTTTCAATCTAACCTGGTTCTGCTTACCGCGGATTTCTGCGCATACAGAGTCCCTATAACTAAGTGCATAATCCTATGAGCCGTAAGCCCAGAATTCCGCGGTAAGCAGAGTCATGAAACTGGGACTAGATGAAGCCAAGGTTAACACACAGTTTATGGACACTAATCTATGGAAATGTAGACAGACTTAGTTGTCACTAAGTAATCGTACCGTGACACTTCGTGGAATGATAAACATTGTAGCCCTGATTAACTTGACTGTGACCTTCAACGCCGATGGGCTTTTAGTCATTGACTTGTACAAGTCTAGCACACCTCTGGCGAAATGGGAGCTCAAATTAGAGATGACAAAGTGACTTAGCGCGCTTTCAAGCGTAAACCAAACAAGAGGCCCATCCGGCAGACGTACTGAGCTCTGCACCAAACCTGTCTGATCAGCGGTTTAAAATTCCACATTGAGTGGTGGGACTTGTGCAAGTCTAGCACGACCCTCTCACGCATCTCTGATGAGGCAAAACCATGGAGATAATAATAGCGCCATGTCGGAAACCCAGTTGAAGCTACGAGTACTGTACATAATATCAAGTAGGAAACGGGCCTTCGCTTCACGACTACGATGAACGCTTTGCTGATGTTGATAGGGTAACCGTGCACCGGTCTTAATTTTCTCATTCGACCGTTTTTAAGTGGGATCTTTGTGCCGGCCGCCGCTCTTACAGCAAGTACTCGTTACTACGAATTCATCCCGTTCTGTCACCGTGCCGCTCTGGCAAACTCCGCCGTGTAATTCTCCATTAGCACCGGTGGGCCTCTCTGGCGTAATACGTAAGTGGTTATCATAATTATTGGCGGTATTTCCTTGTTCCGGATGTAGCAACAATGCACTCACTGTTGACTATCATACATGTCAGTGAGATCAACTTGATATCTTCTTATATTCGGATTTGTTTCAATCAATCAGATGTAACATTATTTGCTGCACATCAGATAATTTCATGGGGTTTTTTGCGGTTTGTTAATAATATTGCTACAATGTATGAGCTGTGACTGCTCACCATCTTCAGACCTCATGATGAAATGATTGTTCACTCCTAACTAATTGAAATATTGTTGTGTGTGTTCTCGTGCTTTTATGACTTCAGCATCGCGTGATATAAAAGAACTAGAGGGCGTACAAAACCATTTGACACGGCCCGGCATGAAGCATTTCTGACCACCTAGACAATGTCGCTGACCAATCATATTACACTGGTCACTCATCAGTTTATTCAGCAAACATTTTCTAAGTGGACATTTATATGCAATAGACCCATAGGGATTTTCGCCCATGGTGGGTCAGCGGAGTTCCATGCGTGATATAGTGAGTGCTCCCTGTAATTCATGACTTCATATAAAAATATTCACCGAGAGATTTTCAAGTTTCTGCAAAAAAACAACCACATTCAGGAAAACAAATATACAACTTCGGACTTTTTAATATAATTTAGTCACATCCAGCAGTATTATGATCTCACCGTTTTAACATCAGTGTAGTAAACCTGAAATCAGCACCGTTTAGATTTACTTATTGATCGAGTGTTTTATATATAAAAAAAAAGCCGAACGGTTTGTTCTCGAGGGGCCTTCTATAAACGCGTGAATTCATTCCAATATGAATATGCAATAATTGTTTTTTTTTTTCTTTACGAACTGGGCCAATTGAGAGCGTAATATATATATGGCATTATATTTCTCTAGGAATAAAAACTACCTGGCACAATTCCCTCATAAATTAAAACAGAATTGCGTACATTTTTATTATTGTTATTATTATTTGAGTAAAACGAGACTACCTGCTTGGTGAAAACATTGTGTGGGAGTGTGTAAGTCCACACAGTGTTTCAAGTTCCTGTACAGTGTGCTCATCTTTTGTTATCAGGTCCACACTTCGTATGTAGCGCTTAAACACACATAAACATTCTCTATGCATCCTTACGGAGACCTCTATTGTTCTTTCCTTTGTTCCTGAACTAAATTTTTAGCATAGACTTTGGAGCATCCCTCTCTTAAGAATTCCCATGTGGAGACCAAACGTTCTTTGTTATAGGTCCCCACAAGGGAGCGAATTCGAGCCCAGTGTTTTCACGAATTAAAATATTATCGTTTTACTAAAAAAATAAAAATGAAGCATTTTCTGTACTGCATTGAATAGCTCAAAACTGAGTATTATATTAAAGGGATCGGTGTCCGAAAATCAGCTCTCAGCATAACATTTTCTGATAGAAATAACGGCGGTTTTACGAATTTGGTGTTTACTGCACGACAAAAGAATGTCCACACACGTCAAACTTGACTGTGTGTTTCTACACAGTGTGGAGATCTTTTGTTCTCAGGTCCACACTTCGTGTGTAATGCTTCACAAAAAACAGTAACATAAAAATATTATAATGTATATAGTATAAAGTATATTGTTCTCATTTTGACTTACATCGATTAACCAAAAGAGTGACCAGGTTGCTGTTTACATGGCAGTCAATCGCCAATGTACATTTCAGATCGAATCCATCATGTCTCTGCATAATGTGACATTTATCTTCAAAACACAATTTTCCACGAAAATCACATGCATCGATAGAATCGGTTGTAAACTGAACTCTCGAACCAGATGGTTCCCCTGGAAACAATTTTTGCATGCAAAACAAATAAATGATTTCAGTGGCCGCGAGGGATAATGTACGCTAGCATATGGGTTGGATGTTCAAGCAAATAGACGACATTTATAATGTCATATTGTAACGGAGTTTCTTTAAAGGGACACGCTGCCTTCAAATCTCATAAAATTTTGCTGTTTGGAATAGCTCCTTATTCTTTTTAAGAGTTGTTTATGAACTAAAACACCTTCATTGTGTTGTATTTAGTGTAATCCCACAATTTTGCCTCTCGGAAATACAACCAGCGGAACCACACTCTACATAGAAACATAAGGTTCGCCATTTTGTGGAGTCAAAAATACGGTTCTACAAAATGACGACCGTGTTCTGTCACGAAATAAAAAAAAAAAAAAATAAATATAAAAAAAATAAAATTAAGGGATCTTTACGTGATTTATTCCATTATTTCACCTTTAACCCTATCAGGACCGGGGGGGGCACAATGTGCCCCCCCTACCAAACTTTTTCCTGTAACTTTTAAACGCTACATTCGATCGCCACCAAATTTTCTGACTTTACTTGAAAATTATCTAGGGTCATTTTGTCAAAATATGATTGTTATTGGAGGTCAGTGGTTGCCATGGCAACCGTTTGTTTGAACCAATATTACTCGTTTTTTGTGATTTTTTTGTGATTTTGGGGCATTTTTTAGCAAAATGTTATGTTTTTAAGTATTTTTAGTGGCCAACAGTGATACCGAAATGTCACATGATAGTTTGAGATGCATTGTGGGAATCCAAAATGGCCGCCATTTTGGCGGCCATCTTGGATTTTGTATTTTTAGCTGTTTTTTAGGGGTTCGAACTTTGCAAAATTTTGTATCTATGGAATATTTTCAACATTATAATTTTGAACTTTTGAGGTCTAGAAATACTATAGAGTTGTTAGTTAGGCCTCATAAATGCACACTCGGACCCTAAAAGGACTGTTTACATCAATTTTTAAGTGGAAACATGTAAAAACGTGATTTTTTCCCAAAAATTACATAAAACAGCTTGTTTAGCGCCCTCAATGGTAATTCTGGTCATGAAAAAGGTGTTTATGTTCTTGAGGATGTCAAAAAAGACAAATTTGCAAAGTTTTACAGAATTCTGGCAAAAAATATGGAAATTATGGGAAAAATACGATTTTTGACCAAAAATGGGCAAAAAAACTACAAAAATTACTTTTAATGCAATTTTTTTGAATTTTTTTTTGCACCATCATGTAGAACTCGGTGAAGTACACATTTGTAGCAAGTTTCATAAAAATCGGCCCAAGACTTTGGAAAATACGGAGGGGGGGCACAATGAGCCCCCCCCCCCCCCCCGGTCCCCGTAAGTCCAAAAAAAGCCCGGTCCTGATAGGGTTAAAATATCTAAACAATCATATTCATTTCACAACAAACGCTGTTAAGAGCCCAATCCGAAGGCAACATGTCCCTGGTCGGCATGGTATATAAGGCATATGAGTGTGTAATAAATGCAGCATTACAACTCAATCAAGTGTCAGCCATTTTATATCTTCCCCACCAACCCCCGCAGATTATTGCAGAGGCAAATCTCGTTTTCAGATATCCACATTTTCTGTTCAATTAACGAACGTAGATAGTTCCCGTATTGACGTACTCAACTCACCCCAACTGATGTCCGTGCCCTCCCCGTGTGCCCCCCCCCCAAAAAAAAAAATAAATAAATAAATAAAATAAATAAAAATACCAGAATAAAATGTTACATTTTTTGAGTTTTTCTGTAGTAATTTCAATGTTTTTAAAACAGTTTTGTATTATTTACACGCAGAATGTATTTTGTTTTACCTCAACAAGCTAGAAGAGCGCTGAAAAGGGGCTTGTTTAGGAAAAATGCAAACGGTAACTGCAGTTTTAATCGGCCAAAAGTGCCCCCTAGGAAAAATGGTGCGCCCCCCTCTTGTGCCCCCCTGAATTTTACCCTAGTTACGGCGCTGGCTCAACTTCCAGGCTATTGGTAATTTTTCTCTGATGCATGCAGTGGGCGTATGTAGCCTCGCTTTCATATCGACTAGGTGTATAAGGCGAATGAAAACATGGCTGGTGTCTAACACACGCAAATGCCTAAAAAAGGATGAACTTCAAAATTAAGGTCGCTAGTTTCTTCTTTCATAATTAGCTTATTTATAGACAAGAAAACGGAAGATTTCACTATTGTATCCACTTACAGCTTTGTCTTCAATGGTTTACACATAATGTATAAGACATTTTTAATTTCACAATCAAGTTTATTATTAGGTATAAATATTCACAGATTTAAATATGATCTTTGTGGAAAACTTGCATTAAAACATTTTTGCTTGAAATGTTATAGTTTTGAATAAATTAAAGGTGGTTCATTGCTAAATTTTTTTGAGAAATGAGTAACACATGTATTTCTAATCTCGCGAGTATAAAACCCGATGTTCAAAATAAGTGAAAAAATGTAAGAGGGTGTTTTCACTATTTTCTTATGACTCCAATGACCAAATAAGCTTAATGTTGTACAGGTTTGTTGTTAATGTTTATGTGGTTCACATAAAGTGTGAATACCGGTCTTTGACAATTATCAATGTTGTCCACGTGCTCTAATAAAGGGGTCAAAGGTGGACGGAGTTTGTGGTAAGAATTCACTGCACGAAAATGCTCACATAAATTGCAACACAACGCCACCTTTAAAGATTCTAATCAATATCATACGCTGAAAGTACATTCCCTGAGTTAAGAAATACATCTGGTGCTATTTGCTGTGCGGCGGTACTAAGTCTTTGCATGAACCGAAAGTGGTTTTTTTGTTACCTGAGGTCCTTTTTTGCACGGTGGACTTGTTTCATGCACGGGAATTATTTTGTGATCGGATGGTATCGTGTGGACCAATTCATTTTGATCAGAATATCATTGTCGCCGCACTTTCTAAAGCAGCAATGTTCATGAACAGATGAAAGGTACGGATTAGTTATCTGGCTGACATTGGAACACGACTTGCATTCACAATGTCAAGTCAAAATGGGTTGAAATTTATTCTATGTTAATGTCATCGTCAATTATACAATTTGGGGAAAAGGTACATAGTACGGCAGAAGGTGAGTATTGCACGAGAAAGATGTTTGGCTATGTCCTTTGAACAAACACATAGGATAACAAGCAACGGCAGCCATTTCGTAAATTTTGAAAACTACTTGTATTTTACCTATATTAAAAAAAGATAAATCTGTGATGGTCCTATAGCAAAACTTCCTTCTCATCCCATGCTGGTATCATCAAAGGCACAATGACCTCACTAATAATTTCCCGTTTCTGATGGCAGGATTTTATGAAAAATATAACGTGAGGATAGCGTCTGTTTCGACAAATGCTACCCCCTTTATTTCAGATTGTGACACCACGTCGCATTATCCTCACACTCCCATTTCTTTCTTCTTCCTTTTTTCCTTTTTTCAGCTTTTATGATCCCGAAAGCGCCCGCATGAAACAGATTGCTGCACGTGTACTGCGGAATGGTCATTCAATTTATACATGGGCCTAAAATTACAGTAAAAACTGCACCAGTCGTTTTGTTTTCTCAGCCATTTTTATTTCTAAATTACTTTAATAATACACGAAGGTCGCTCAAGGTCTTCTGAGTTTCCCCCGGATCGGCTCCGGTTGTTAAAGTAAACCCATGTAAACTTACGATCCGGACATGCCGCAACCGTACAATTCGGCCGTAATTAGCTTATCGGCAATCCAGACCCTACGGGTTAAATCAATTTGCTTCGATTTGGATTCGAGGTTGGAACCTCACTCACCGCGAACAACCCCCCCCCCCTTCCAAAACTTTAAATAAAACCTTGCTACTTGCAGACGGTAGGAATGCAAGAGGGGCTTAAAAATTTACCATGGCAACAGATATGCGTGACTAGAATGCAATAATAATTATAGGGTTATTTTGGAAAACGTCTGCTGGCGAAGTAACGTCTTCTGTTTAGCATGCTACAGACACGTCAAGCTGCGATGGGTATAGTCTCGCTCTCTGATCTTGTTTAAAGGAATAGTGCATTTAATTGTACTGCGCCATCTCTGACATGTTCCCTGGCGTGTAAAGGCAATTAATGAACATAATTTCACGGTACTTAAAAAGGGGCCAGTCTCATTTTGCCCTCGAAATAACTTGATATTCATTATTTAGATTCGCATGAAGGAAAAAAAAAAAAAAAAACAGATGGCGCACCGTAAAACGATTCTGAAACAAATCAATTACTTAGATTACAACAGAAAACTAAACCTGCCACAGTTGTAGTACAAAAACAAAGGTCTCGTTTGTTATAAAAATAACCTTAAAATACCTCCTTTATTTGCATTAATCCAAAGAACAGAAAATTGTGATATTTGAATTGTTAGAAAAATATGTTATAAATTAAATATAAATAACCATCAAAATGAAAACAAAGAAGAAGAAAAAACAAAGAAAAAAGGTTCGGGGTCTATTTTTGAGATCCTGAATATTGAGCTGATCGGTCCATTTGTAAACGTCTACACCGTCTGACCTTTCCAATTCGCAATAATGTTGTTACCCATTATTTTTTAAGAATGTTCGTATCTATTGCCGTCATGTTGCTCAAACCTTCAGCACACCGTAACGACTCACTATATCTATAATCTTTGGTGCATCGACAATGAGATGAACATGCAGAAAACAGTTTCCTGCTGACGTCACACACAAAATCATCTGCCTTTACAAAATAGGGGTGTATGAATGCTGATCATTTTGGAATAACCATTGATCGTTTTAGCGCGATTAAAAACTCTTAATGCACGGCCGGGAATTGCGTAAGCTTAAAAGCATTAACTGAAGTCCTAACTCATGATGATTTATTGGATTTGGTACCCAACAGGATCGTCATTTTCTTTTTTAGAAACCAAGAAACAAAGGGGTTACTCTGAGGAAAAAAATATTGTTTTATGATTTTCATGAGGGCATCAAACAGAGGTAATGGTACAACCGAACAATTTATTTCAATGAGATATTTTTGACATCAAGCAATGCCTTTAAGCCGCTTCCCGTGATTTGTAAATGTCACCACGTGTATTCAAAATGTCATGATATTGTGAACAGACGTGTAATTGGGTCACGACATTGACATCATTTTAGCGAAGCGAAGGCAGCGGCGTAACTTCCTCCATTTAGTATTCATACACAAAAGCAGTGGGCCAAATATTTACATATTCTTCTGTTGTATTGAAAAGTGAAACATGGGATTGATGAAGCTGATAGTGTAATGTTCTTGCTTCAAAATGATTCAAAATGTACAAGAAAAAAATCAAACCTGCGCAAATGTTGGCCCAAACCGTCGTCCGAGTCAGGAGAATATAGTGACAAAACGTGCACACTTTCCAGCTTGTAAACACATTGTCCTTAATTTTGATCGTTACAGTCGAGATTAAAATCAGAGTCTCTAAACTCTATTTTTTTTTTACTTTGACAGTATATCAGACAGAAGTCTTTCTGTGGAAGATTTGTTCTGGTATGAACTTCATAATCACTAAGCTTTCAGACTGATACTAATTTTTTTAAAATGTGAATACAAATCCTGTATTCTTCTTCGGTAACAATAACCAGGAATTCTTTCCGTCTCAAGTATGATAAGAGGACGTTTTCATGTCAATGTTTCGTTTCCAACCCTTAACCAACCCCCCCCCCCCCCTCCGGCACCTTTTGCAGGTCATTATCAATCGTATTCAAGGGTCGGGGCAATATGGCCACAGGCAATAGTCACTGCAGTGGATCTTGCCTTCAGCTCCCTCAAGTGCGCAGGCGGGAAGGCCGCTTAATTCCGGTCGTTGTATTGATGGATCGGCTTGGATTCCCCGGGATCATAAATTTGGTGAAAAAATTGTGTATTGCCGCTCTCCAAACAGAAGCAGCTTGGGGAATACTCAATTCACCCGGCCTTGTTTCAGAGAGGAATAGACCTACATTTGTCAAACAGTTGTATGGGTTTATATACTAAGAAAAAATTATAATAAAAAAAAAAAAAAAAAAAAAAACAATTACAATGACGACGACGACAAACAACAACAAACAAACAACAACGACAACCAACAAACATCAACAAACTACAGCGGATAGTGATTTTCCCTTTTTTTGAAAAAGGGGCCAAACGATTATGCCCCTTATCAGTGAAAAAATCGTGCGCCACAGCCTCGTTGATAATGTTCAAACTCACACCCTTTTCAGTAAATCAAAGATTTACAGGTCGAGGCTTTTGGGGGATTGTTTAAAAATTGTCTGATATTGTGCCCTGGGATTGTTGAATTTCAACCTGCGGCATTTCGGGTACACTAGTCCCCGAAACATTATTGTGCTGCCATCTTTGACATGTCCCCTGTATGCAATAGTCGTAAGGGAAAGTGATTCTCCCTTTATTCGAAAAGGGGCCAGACCATTTGCCCCATACAGTCTTGGTTGTCTAGCGGTACAATGGGGTGCACTACTGTGTACTAAATAGAGAGAAAATCATGCGGCAAACGTCATGACCAAAATTGTAATACCACACATGTTTTTTGTAAATAACGGTCCAATGTTGTGCCCTTGGGGTTGCTGCCTTTCAACACGGTCAGTTGCGGGTACACTAGTCCTCGACAAATGGTCCTATTTTACTTACACGCGTGGGACCCTTTTCCTCAAGATTCAGTGTGTTTTTATTTTAGATGCCCAAAGATTCAACGGCTATAACCTAACAAGAATTGAAAAGAAGTAGAGAAGTTGTGTTGTCAGCAAAAAAAATTGATCTGATTTCAAGAGTCTGGGGCTTTAACACATTTGTTGAGTATTTTGAATATTTAGCATTTAGCGTTGGTAAGTATGGGATCTTATGCTCGAATGCTTGGAAGACAACCAAATTGTCCGCCCCATGCTGATAAAGACGTGTTGTTGCTGTGCAGTAACTTCCTAAAGACTGTGCAAGTCTCGCGCCTATTCGGTCTTCCGGGACCAAATTGGTCCCAACCATTATTGAGTTATACGTGTGCGAGATTCTGTTTCTTCAAATACTTCAGTTTATTATTACGGCTGTAAAAATTGTATTTGTTTGGGAAAGTAAAATTTAACGATAAAATAGATGAAAGTAAAATAAATTTAACAAAATCAACGAAGAAAATCCGAGAATAAGACTTGACCTCAGTTTCCGGTTACAATTAGGAATTTTGCCCAACTGACGTTCATGTTATCTTTAAACATACGCAATGGTTGCACAAATTCGTGCGTGATTTGCAATACGTTTATAGTGCATATCTTGTTGGTAAATAATGACGCTTTGGAGCCGGAAGTGCAGTGTAACGAATGTTTATGTACATGTATGTACATGTACACCATTCGTTTACACTGCACTTCCGGCTCCAAAACGTCATCACTTACCAACAGGATAGTCTAGATTGTATTATATCCTCGTCCCAAGTTTTGATTTTGTTTCAATGTTAATTTTAACAAATTATTTTAATTATATGTAAATTGCTATTTTTCTGAAAAAAAAAAGATTGCTCGGAGTATTTCGTTTTCAAGAATTGTGTATGAATAACATTTTTTAAAATATGGTTTTATTTCATAAAAAAAAACGTTGTCGTCTTTCGAGTTAATTTCTCGATACGCGCGAGATTTGCGCAGTCTGGAGGTATGGCATTAGTGATCTGCGCATTCACGGAAATAAATGTCCATATCCCGACGCTTTGGTTCCGGGATCTAACCATGAAACAATGTAAATATCTGATGATGCAGTGTTCTTGTTTGTTTTGTTCACCGTCTCCAGCTTGGTCCGCTGGAAATGTCCACAGTAAACCGTGTGTTTCCCAAGGGGACTGGCGTGATGTTTACCCCCATCCACGTTCTGCTAGCTGTGTCCTTTCAGCTGCTCCTGACGATATTGTGCCTTGCCGACAGCACAGAGAGAGGTTAGCATTATATTTGTTTGATGTATCTTATTTAAAATGTAAATGTCTCTTTTGATAGTTCCTACTTGACGTCACACAGTGTAAAGTCGGCCATCTTGACGGGAAAATCAATCATTTATTTGACTCACAACTCTGCGTTATGCGTAAATATCATGTGCGGCAATCGGGAGTTTTACCAAATTCCTTGCATGATTGATTGGTGAACTACTTGACTGTATAGAAAAATTCGAACGTTTGACACGGCCCGAAGTCGACACCGAAGTTGCCCATAAAGACACTTATAATTGTTGGTAAGTGTGACGTAATTCCACTGTGAGACACGCCCACTTCACTCAAACTGGCTCCAACCGTTTGCGAGCAACCCATAGGAATTGCACTGAAATGTTTTTTTTTTTTTTTTCTTCAGTTTTTAATTAATTAATAATTAGACTTGGCTTTTACATTATGATCATTAAAGACCCCTGTTCTCATAATCATAAGTTTCTGTCACAAGAAATGCCTTTGAACGATGAAATGTGTGGTTTTTGGTGGAACCGGAAGTAGCAATCACGTTGCCACACATGGACCTCCGTAGATTTGGTTGTTCATGTTGAAAGTAAAGTAATACTACGGATAGGGATAGATAAAGGGTGGACGTGACCTCGTCATAACCCTTCCCATCTCCTCCACGTCCTCTTCCTCCACATAATAATCTTCCCTGGCACAATTCTCCGCATATTAAAAACAACTTTATGAAGGGCCAGGTTCTACGGAGCTCCAGAAATACCAAACCACTTATCCAGATAACAGGCCTTGCCAAGTCAACTTGTTTTATGAATAAGTCGACTTAATAACTTATCTCGCCAAGACGACTCATTTTATGGAATATATCGACTTATTGGAGCCAAGGAGTCGACTTTTTTGGTTCTAGAAGTCGTCTTGGCAGGGGAGAGTCGAGTTTTTTGTTTCTAGAAGTCGTCTTTGTGAGAGACTCGACTTTTTTGTTTTTAGAAGTCGTCTTGGTGAGAGAGTTGACTTTTTGTTTCTAGAAGTCGTCTTGGTGAGAGAGTCGACTTTTTTGTTTCTTAAAGTTGTCTTGGTGAGAGAGTCGACTTTTTTGTTTTTAGAAGTCGTCTTGGTGAGAGAGTCGACTTTTTGGTTCGAGAAGTCGTCTTGGTGAGAGAGTCGACTTTCTGGGTTCTAGAAGTCATCTTGGTGAGAGAGTCGACTTTTTTGGTTCCCGAAGTTGTTTAGGGGAGACAGTCAACTTTTTTTTGGTTCTGAAATTCGTCTTAAAATAAACATTAACGACCAGTCGGAGTGGAAAATGTACATACAAAAACAGAGGTACAAAATTGCACCCCTATTAGCCTTCCACACAATTACAGAAAAGAATTGAAATTGCACATTAATAGATGCTAGGTCCAATTCCCGGGGCCACGTTGACCCCCATAATTAGATTTAAATTTTAAATAGCTATTTTTTATAAATTCGAGAAAGTTATAAGCCCCGTTGAAGGTATTGTACGAAAAAAATCCGCCCAAATTTTCACAGGTTTTGTTTGTTTGTTTTGTGTTGTTGTTGTTGTTGTTGTAAAGTTGTTTTTTTTCTTCTTCTTTTTTTCTTTTTCTTTTGCCATGTATATATTGATAAGTAAGAACACTACACTATCAGCTTTACCAAGTCTATATTTTACCTCCAAGCAACACTACAAACCCATTGTGAATACACTTATGCTCACGCACATTTCTCTGCTGAAATAATAACTAGAATGGGTCTCAGTCATGCGTGATCAACCCTCTTTAATAAACATGACCTTCTCGCAGTCTGTCTTAGCTTTCAGGACGTGGTACTCAGCTCTGACGGGCGCCAGTGCTTTTTCATTTATTCATTGGAAATTGTTCATTAATTCAACAATGCTTTTGTGACATCCCTGCCATTACATTCATTTTTTATGAGTACATGCAGCTAGCTCCTCGGATCATGAAAATGTAAACACTTGCTTCCAATCAGGCTAATTGAAATCTTCCATTTCCGACGTGGAACAAATGTTAATTAAATCCTGGGAGGAGTGATGGACGTGTTTTTCTTTATTCATCATGAGATAAATTTGAGATATTGCGGGCTAATTAGTTACGTGGATTCCATCTCTTGGGTGTTTTTCGGCTTTTACCTAAAACCCAAGTATTTTTCCCCATATTGATAAATTATCTGTCATTGGTGACCATTGCCTCATCGTTGTTTAATAAAAATATAGGTTTTCCCGTCCAATTTCAGCAAAATATTCAATTTCATTATTGCGCTTTCAAATACACGCGATTTCTCTAATTCAGTCAAGCTAGGGTTTATCTTTGGGTATTATTGCATTCAATTTCGTTTTCGTGTACTCAGGATCCTTTTCATTTCATTCTATTTCGTTTATATACAATGAAGATTACATGATCGCCATTCTTATGTTGAACATCCACCACCTTTTTCCCAATATATGCAATCAAATTCAGAGTTATCGAAGCGCACTGCGATTTTGTATCTATTGTTCTTTTCTTTTTTCGTTTATAGGCAACGGATTTCAACATTACAGCGTTCAAATTCAACATGAGTATGATACGGCTTATGCTTGCGTTTAAAGTGAGCGATACTGTTCTTTTTCTGGCAGTTGTGTGGATTATCTGTCTTATGTGTTTCATTTGATTCTTATTTTTTTGGTCTTAATTGCAAATGTGTTTCTTTGCTTTGTTACCCCGTGATTAAACTTTGAAATGTGTCTAAGAATAGTTAAATAAAGTTTTATAGCACACAAGTATAACAAACAATAAACAGCATTTTGCTTGCATTTGCTTGCATTGTAAATGTTTGCTTTGGTCTTAAATTCATTTATTTTTTTTTCATCTTCTTTGGCCTTGCAAATTAAACCCTCGGATGCTTCATTCAGCCTTCCTCTATCTGCATTGCTCACTCTTCTGTAATGACCACGGGCAGCCTTTTTTGCTTCAAAATCGTATTTAGTGAGAGGTATAACTCGGCAACAGTGTATAAATGAATTCCCCTCATAATATCATACCTTTACATAGGCAAATACGAACCACAAAGCATACCAAAGAAACGAATTTGAATGCAAACATTCATATTAAAAATGTTTGCCAGTTGACGAACATGAATAATCGACCAGCCCGTTGGTGCTGGCTTTGACGAAATTGCATGAACTTCGTGACCATTTTAAATTGAATGATTTTATTTGTCGAATGAATGCTCAAGTGTCAAAATTGAATGACTCTTTTTACCTGTTGAATGTTGATGTACCCGAGGATTTATTTTCAAGCGAAATTGAATGACATGGGTATTAACTTGAATGGATTTCTGTTGAAAATGGGCCGGGGAAACCTATAACAATAATTTTAAAAAATACGATGTCCTTAAATAGCGCTTTATCACATCCGAAGGCGTCTCAAAGCGCTCATCATTTTGTCTACTAGGTACGTGGAGCTATGTTCAAATTGTAAGACCAAATTATGTACATATACATAGCACCATAAAACGGTTTACAAAGTGCTGTGGCGCAATCTGCAGCCAACCAAACCAGAAACACTGGGGAAAACCCCTTCTCTTAGCAAATGTACTAGGCTCTTTTACGTACATTACACAGCAATAAGTATTTTGCTTATAATGACACAGGTGTCAAGACCGGGACTCGAACCCACACTCTGCTGATCAGAGCTTGAGTCCAGTGCGCTCGACCGCTCGGCCACGACACTACCATTATGATACGTTTAAAACATGCCATCAAGCTTTTAGGTAGTATCCAACAAATTATACACACTGTCAGTAAATTGTTAAATCAGTCATGGCTGCCTAAATAATGTTCTTTTCTTGTCCACAAGTTTAGACATGGAATAAAACTATCGACACGAACCGCACATGGCCCGGGACGAATGAAATACAAAGGCCAGAAATCTTAATTGAAGGAAAGCGATGAAATTCACTTCTTATTATCATGAGCCGTTCTCTCCCCTTCTCTCTTGCTGTTGTTTCACGAAACGGGCGGGAGCAATTATTGGAAGCTTACTAGGCCGTGATTGCATCGCTGTCAAACATCCAATTGCTCTGCTACACGATGCAAAAGAGGATTGTCGCAAATCGGCTAAGGTTCATCTTGATGTGGAGGTTGGGAAGATGTGAAGATCAGGTGTTTGAGCCACGCAATCAAAAGAAGAAAAAAAAAAAGAAGCTGCAGACTCTTGTCGATTTCAACACAGTTTCATGACTTTTCTTGAATATTTTAATTGTAGTGAAATTCTTCCGTCGGTGGCTAAGAACATTTGCTCAAAGCTTTTTTAGTACCTGTGGATTTTTTTTTTCCAATTTGCATTGGATCCGGGGATACACTTTTAAGTTGCTTCATCAACACAACAGAATAGAGCCACAAGAATATTAAAACAATAAAAAGGAATATTGTTCACTTGGATAAAAACGCAGTGACCAGAATCACATTGCAGCAAGTGACTGTGTTACGAATCGATTGAGTATAAGTGCAAGTCCCTCGGTGTCTGTTTTTTCCCATCTCTCCCGATCTGTGGGTCTCTCTCTCGAGTTGTATCATCATTCCACTATATCCACGCTCTGATAATATCTTCACGACAAAGCCACCTGCTCAGCATTCTACGTCGCTGTGTGCGTGTGTATGTTGTGCTTTTTTTAAAGACACAGTTTAGTTTAGATCTGTTGATATTACACGAATGTCAAACTTGCATTAATTGCCCATCAGGGGACGTTGACAACGTCGAAGAAAACTGTGTTATTAAAGCCCAAGTCAAACAGTGGTAAACTGACTTTAAATGCTTCCATTCGTTGCACAAATCAAGATATTTGTAATAAAACCAACCTGTGTAAATGTCAGCTCATTTCCTTGTTTCATTTGCCAGAAAACGGTGAAAATCCATTCAGCATTTTTGTACGCATTCCTACAGGCAGAGTTTTTGTCTCACTGAGACGTAAACTAATTCAGGATCTTAATTGATTTATTGTTTAAAAACGATATCACTTTGTGGCAGAAATATTCAAAGGAAAGTTTTCTACCATCATTATCTTTATACCATGTAAGGTCAATTGTGTAAATCTGTGAACATTTATGTTTTGTTTTTCTTTCCACTGTTGAGCTGGGGCTATATACCGAATCATGAGCAGGACGAATTCTCGTTGTGTAAAAACATCTACAACTTTAGCCGTTTGTGTTATCGGGATTTTTGTCTTTAACAGTGCACGAATATTTTTTTTCTCATATTGCCATTGTTGGTTTCAATGATAGCAATAATAGAAACTAACAATAAATAATACCCAATAGAGTCGTGGGCAACGGTGCATCACAAAGAAAAACAAAGTTAAAACAAAATTGAACGAATCTAATATTATGAACAATACAGCAAACGATCGTCGAATCAGCAAAACTAGCCAAAATGGTTAAAATGTCGGCTGTACGGTTGACGTTTAAAAAATTGAGGTTACCAGAGTCCTTCTAGTGTTTAGACTCATTCAAGGGTTAGATTGAATATACCACCACCCCACCCACTCCACCCCAACCCAGACCCATCCCACTCCACCCCAACACCACCCCACTCCACCCCCAACCCCACCCCGAAAAAACAGTGACTACCTGCCCTTTAAGAAGAGATCATTATCTCTAAAATGGAATTTATAATGGCTTTGACTATGAGTTATTAGTTTCAAATTATTATAAATTCCATATACTGGCGGGGGACGTTCATTATTTCTCTCTGTCATGAAAAAGACTAACTAGATTTGTACAAGTCTATCGGGGACAATGTAAAATAATATCTGACTTCCTAGGTAATTAAAGGATGATATTTTTCCGTGTCCATTATACTCAGTTTTGTACTGGATTTTGGACTCGCGCCATGTCTTACAACAATCGAATCTCTGCTACAGAGATCCCTCAATTGTAACGGACACAAGCAGCTCATTAGACCAAAGATGGCGACTACCAAAGCAAACACAGGAGAAGCTGTATACACTGACTCTGGCGCCATGTTACCACTCTTTTTGATACCAGAACGAGAGATTTACAATTTCTCGTTTCTGACAATTTTGTTTTCACAGATCTGCCAGCGATACCACTTAACCTGACACTGGTTCACAACCCTCCTCTATACTACAATGAGGCCCAAATTAGTTGGGCACCAGGGAACCCCAAGGAACCCCTCACCGATTACATCATCGTCAACAGAGCAGAGGGGAGCGACACAAAGACCGTGACCCGCATTGACCCCGAGTACACGTCATTCACATTGAAGGATTTAAAAGAAGAGACTAAATACGTTGTGTACGTCAAGGCAGCTATTGGGAACGACCATAGCGAAGGCAGCTCCAAACTTGAATTTAACACACAAAGTAAAAGTACGTGAGTTAGATTGATTAGATTAGATTAGACTGGATTAGATTAGATTAAAACTGTATTATCCCTCACGAAGAGAATTTAAATGGCATTGAAAGTGAGCTGCTTCCATAAGCAATACAAGCCATCAATCCGGGATTTACCCCCCCCCCCGAAAAAATAAATAAATAAATAAAATACAATAAAAAATATAACAAATATTGACACAAAAATTATAGCTGACAAATCGCTCAGCGCCTCAATCGAAGGCGTTGGGATGGGCTGACGTGTACGCATGCTCAATGGACCATTTCCTCTGAACTATTAACCCCCGGTAACCTCTTCCTGAAAGATTCGCCTCTGTCAATGATAATGTATGTCTATGGTGTACATCCATTGATAATAGTTATTGTCATTCTTTGCATTGTAATTAACTGCATAATTATGTTTTATTCTTCTTGCGATTCGGTAAAAGAAGAAGGCTAACTGATCGTTTACATTTTCATGTTGTATCCGCGCAAACAGTCCCATCATACATCACAACATTCTGAACAAGAATTGATTGTGTGCAAGGATCAGCCCCTCCCAGCGGTTTTGAATGAGACCGATGGGGGCCGAGCGAAAGCTGACAATAGTCATTTTGTTTTCTATTTACTGGTTCTTTTTCTCGCCAATAGAGGGCCTCCATCGTACCTTCACAACGACTGCTGCCGACATCCTGATCCTCCTGATGGTTATGGCAGTCTGGTTTGGCGCCCTCTCTCTCTTCATACGTACATGGAGGAAGAAGATGAATGGTCACGTGGCACAATCTTCCAGCAACTCGGGGACCCCGGTACGCCTGCGCAGTCGGTACAGGAAACCATGGATGTGGTCGCAAAAGCACCGCACGGACCGTGGGTATCCAGTCACATGATATGATGACGTATCAGGTAGCTATTATTGTCAGGTAAGCTGAACACTGGATAGAAAACAAAACAAACAAACAAAACATCAGAAGAGATGGGTATTTCAATAGTAAACCAATACACTACGTCTGTCTTCTTGGATAATATCGTAAGGTTGTAGGTTTTGAGGCATTGCATGGTGAGGTATCAATGTATATTGCTCAGACGATGACTAGAGCAAGCTTACTCGAAACGTTGAGACCAATTAATAAACTCACTCCGCAGAGAAGTTGTCCAACAAGTCCCCTCGATCCACTAAGCAAAAGTAGTAGTAGTCTTGGCCGATTTCCTACCTCAACAAGTTGAGCAGGACAGTTCTTTTCAGAACTAAGTTGTCTCCCGAATTCCGAAATCTACGCGGTAGTGGAATAATAACAGGACAAGTTCTCACAAGAACAATCTACTGTATGTAGCCAAGTAGACATAATACACATGGTGTTACCGCAATCCAAATACATCATAAGTTGTTGTTGAGCCTTTTGTGCAATTTAATCATGAGTAATACTATGGCTAAGTTTGCACACGGACCAATGTCCACTAGTGGTCAATATTGCCTGGTACCCCAACACATGCTTTTTGAGCATGTGCACCAGTTTAATATCATCACCTGGTCGACAAATGGTCCTTGTGCGAACTCGACCATGAGTGCTAAGTGATATTTGAAGCTTTGCATGGTGAGGATAATAAGACGTAACTTTTTCTGGTAATTATTGCGGGTACAACTATGTGTAAATCTCACTTCAAAGGGGTTTGCTCTGTGAAGACCCGTAGGTTTGTCTCGACAATTCGAAAAAGTGTACTCTGCTCGTCTTCAGGAGAATGTTGGACAGCTGCTGGTGATTGGGCTCCTACCAAAAAAGACTTACACATGGTTGTACCCGCAAGATTTTGTACTAGAAATAGTTTCTTCTCACTAGAAGTGTTTTTAAAAGTTCATTTACTACATGTGGAATTAAACATGGATTTAAAAGCCGTATATTGTAGTACCAACAATAAAATATTGTGGTTCATAGTTTCGGGAAGGTTTTGACAATTATATTATCTCTGTTTTTCAGCTGAGGATATTTTGACGAAGTGTTGTTGATTTGGATAACTTGGTCTCTCATCATTTGATCTACCGTTTGAGGAAACATGACAGGTGTCCAGGGCTGGTAAGCACCGCGACATTGAGAGCGCTGTTCTGTCGATGTCGACGTTGAGGGCGATGTAAGCGAGGTTGTTTATAGTTTATGAAAAATGGACCTGACAGCTCTGATGGAGATGAAATTACGGCCAATAATACCTAATTGTTTGTCACTAAATTCAGATAATCATCTTTGATAACTGCCTGCAATATTAAGTGTCTTGAACTTTTCATACTGGGCCACGTGAGTAAGACCCTTTTTCGCGTCAGTGCGCCCTCACGTGGTGAGTAGTAGTAATTCAATCCACGCCGTCTGGGAGTCTTCAGTTACAATGAAGTTGAATATTGATACTGCTGGAGAAACAGTTTTAAAGGGGTACAACGTTTTAGCAGCGACAGAGCAATCACTAATCAGATAGTTTAAAAGTCATCAAGAACATGGTCTGAAGTGATCGGGGAAGGACGCCCTCTATATTATAGAACTGTTTCTGTGGGTAAATAACGCCCTTCGTTGATTGGTGTGGTCAACAACACGTGCATGGATTCAGTTTAATAACTATTATGCTAAAACCTGTATGATCTACATTTCTGGTGTCTTTGTGGATATTTGTTCTTTCATTGTGGATAACTTTTAAAAGGGAATACTTGATTTCAATGTTAATTCATGATGCGACATGGCTGGAATCGTCATGATGGCTCTCCTTCCCTTCGCTTTCTTGAAAATCGATTGGTGCAGTTTCAGAACTTTACGATCTGAAACCAGTGGGACACTTTTTGAGAGCTAGGTGGCAGCAGACTTACCAGGTAAATCCATTATTCTCGGACATGCGTATGCTAAGAACAATGTAAACAACAGATAACAACATACAACATTTAAAAATGTTGAAGGTGCTACTCCAAGATCATAGAACACACGATAGAAATTAACACGGATAAAGATGAGTCTTAAGGTCTTTACGAAATAGAGATAAACTAACAGATTCCATAATGACGATGAAGATTGTTCCAAAAATCATTGGACTAGCTACACTGAAAGCTTTTTGACCCAGAACTTTGTTTGCATGGGGAACATTCAACTCTCTTAATGAAAAAGAGTGAAAAACACTCTTTTTTCCGCCAGGAGCCATACGGCGGGCAACTCTTTTTAGAGTAAAAAATATGTATTTTCACTGGATTCAGAGTGGAATTTACTCCACCTTCACTCAAAAAAGGGTGGTGAAGAGTGAGTTTCACTCTCAAAAGAGCCAAACAGACACCACTCTGGCATATGAGTGAAACTTTCACTCGTTTACATTTAGAGAGAAGTGAGTTATGTCAAGGCAGGCATCAAACCTCATCAGATAGAACATTCCAGAAAAAGGATGGTCTAACAACAATAAACAAGAAAACTACTAGGTTGAAAATAAGTGTGTTTTTAAGTGCTTCCTAAATGTTTAAATAGTGTCTAACAATTTGATTTGAGATGGCAGTCCATTCCATAGTCTAGGAACTGCGTTACTGAAAGCTTTGTCACCATTTTAATTAATTAATGAGTACCAAGCACAACGAACTGTTTTGTTTTTTCTTTTTTTTTTTTTTTGGGGGGGGGTACCTTTAACTTGTTGCAAGTCATCAAATTTTGAACATCATAATACACAGCTTCAACTTCTCCATGGCAACTTGCCAATCACCAGGTATTCTAGGGTCAAAGGAACAATACAGCTGTGTATCATCAGCATATGCATGGAAGTCTGTTATGGTGACGTATGATGTTGCCAAGTGGGAGGGCGGACATTCCAAACATCAAGAGACCTATAATGGACCCTTGCGGTACAAAATGCCTGGTATGTCTGCCACCTAGCGTCCCAACGCCTCCTATTGATGTTAAAACTGTTCCCAGTGAGTTATTTTGCTCATCATGACATAATATTCAACGAGTATTAATCTATAATTTCTCCATCACCAAAACTGATTTTTAGCCAAAATATTAAAATGAAAATTGATTCCATTAAAAATATTTATTAACTTAATCAGTAGGAAAGGGGCACACAATCGGTATTAGCTTTACACGCATTTTTAACATAGTGAATCTTAATATCAAACCATGTTAACTCCGTATGTACTTGCTGTTTAAGAACCATTTCAAACTTATGGTTGGAGCTCGTCTGAAAAGGACTTCCTTGTTTAACGATTTTAGCTATTCTCAAATAACTATTGTTATACTATACACACAGATCTTTGACATTTGATTGGTGGAAAACTCGTCACGTGTCATCCTTTTTTTGCCATGTATACTGCCGCAACGCTCCAAAACGTAATATTGGAGTCCAATATGGCTAACTAGCGAAAGCTTTGCAGCGTCGTTTCCAAAATAATCGCTCCCTGCCTGTTTGTCCGAACAGGCAAGGTTGTGTTGCGGCGGACAAGGTTGGTGTCTATAATGGAGTCGTCCATGTTGTTTATATATATTTTTTATTATTTTCAGATTAGACGCATTTCCGTGTCTATTATGTGGTTTTGTGATAAAAAAAAATCAAAAGACAAGGATCTTTGCGTGAGTTACATAAAACGAACAATAAACTTGGTGAAATTTGGCTTCTGGAATAGTCCAGATTTCACCTCGTGGTTGTATTCTGCAACAATGCACTAAAATGCATCTAAACTTTGTATATAACTAAGAACTATCTTTAGGTCTGTATTGCTACTGCATACTTGTATGATTATAATGTATTAAAAATGTATGATTATAAATAAACAATGATAATTTTCACCACATCTTTATTCCAAAAAAAAAAGAAAATTGCTACATGGGCTGCATTTCTTAGTGTCATTTGTTATTATTATTTATTTTTTTTAGATATTTTTTGAATAGAAATACATTGTGGGTGTAGCCATACTGGCAGATCTTCCTTCCTGGATTCGTTAATAAAGAATATAAAATAATAATGTTATATGTTTTCGAGACAGTTCAAATGTTTTTTCAAAAGATTTATATGTTTTTGAATGATTATACAAAATAATTACTATTTTCAAGTTGTTCCACGCATTAACGAGGTTAACAACAGGGCAGTCAGGATGGCTGAGCGGTCTAAGGCGCTACGTTCAGGTCGTAGTCTACTCTGTAGGCGTGGGTTCTAATCACACTCCTGACATAAATATTTTTTTCATATTTTTTCCCCCAAAAATGTTTTTTCATATTTTTTTATTTTTTTTTACAAAATGTACGCTTAAGAGAAAATATGAAAAAGACAGTCAGGATGGACAAGCAGTCTAAGGTGCTACGTTCAGGTCGTCGTTTACTCTGAAGACCTGGGTTTGAATCCCACTCTGACATTTATATGTTTTTTCATATATATATATTTTTTTTACAAAATGTACGCTTAAGAAAAAATATAAAAAAGACAGTCAGGATGGCCGAGCGGTCTAAGGCGCTACGTTCAGGTCGTATTCTACTCTGTAGGCGTGGGTTCGAATCCCACTCCTGACATATACATATATTATTATATATATATATATATATTCTTTTTTTCATAAAAAAAATGATTTACAAAAATGTTACCTTAAAAGAAAACAAGAAAAAGGAAGTCAGGATGGCCGAGCGGTCTAAGGCGCTACGTTCAGGTCGTAGTCTACTCTGTAGGCGTGGGTTCGAATCCCACTCCTGACATTTGTTTGTTTAAAAAAAAAAAGAATTTAAAAAATGTAGGTTTAAAAGAAAACAAGAATAAGCAAGTCAGGATGGCCGAGCGGTCTAAGGCGCTACGTTCAGGTCGTAGTCTACTCTGTAGGCGTGGGTTCGAATCCAACTCCTGACATATTTATATATATAAATATATTTTTTTGTTCATAAAAAAAAAATTACAAAATGTTAGCTTAAAAGAAAACAAGAATATGCAAGTCAGGATGGCCGAGCGGTCTAAGGCTCTACGTTCAGGTCGTAGTCTACTCTGTAGGCGTGGGTTCGAATCCCACTCCTGACATATACATATATTATTATATATATATTTTTTTTTTTTCATAAAAAAATAATAATTTACAAAGATGTTACCTTAAAAGAAAACAAGAAAAAGGAAGTCAGGATGGCCGAGCGGTCTAAGGCGCTACGTTCAGGTCGTAGTCTACTCTGTAGGCGTGGGTTCGAATCCCACTCCTGACATATTTATATATATATATATATATATATATTTTTTTTTTTCATAAAAAAATTAATTTACAAAATGTTAGCTTAAAAGAAAACAAGAATATGCAAGTCAGGATGGCCGAGCGGTCTAAGGCGCTACGTTCAGGTCGTAGTCTACTCTGTAGGCGTGGGTTCGAATCCCACTCCTGACATATTTATATATATATATTTTTTTTTTCATAAAAAAAAATATTTACAAAATGTTAGCTTAAAAGAAAACAAGAAAATGCAAGTCAGGATGGCCGAGCGGTCTAAGGCGCTACGTTCAGGTCGTAGTCTACTCTGTAGGCGTGGGTTCGAATCCCACTCCTGACATTTTTTTTCATAAAAAAAAAGAATTTACAAAACGTATGCTTAAGAGAAAATATAAAAAAAGACAGTCAGGATGGCCGAGCGGTCTAAGGCGCTACGTTCAGGTCGTAGTCTACTCTGTAGGCGTGGGTTCGAATCCCACTCCTGACAATTTTTTTTCATGAAAAAAAAAGAATTTACAAAATGTACTCTTAAGAGAAAATATAAAAAAAGACAGTCAGGATGGCCGAGCGGTCTAAGGCGCTACGTTCAGGTCGCAGTCTACTCTGTAGGCGTGGGTTCAAATCCCACTCCTGACAATTTTTTTCCCTTCTTCTTCCTTTTTCTCTTTAATAAAACGATTGAACTATAAAATATAAGTTTTATAGTTAAGAAAAGTAAAGCCGAGCCGTCTGAGGGTCGACGTTCAGGTCTGTATGGGAGCGTTCGAAACCCACTCTTGACGAAATAAATAAATGGTTCAACTTAACTCCCTAGCAGCATATAAAAGTATTCACCAAACGAATAGCAATTTAAAACAGTTTTAATAAAAATGAAACAATCGATACATGTAAGCGTATGGCCATTGTTCACTACCTCGAAATCAGGACAGGTGCAGTGGTTCTAATAGATACAGAGAGTATTGATTTTTGGTTACATCTATCAGAATATACGCAATGATAGAATTCCACATATTGAACAAAGCATGTCGATTTGTGTGTATTGTGATTTTATTGTGTGTTGAAAGGGATACGCTGGATGACGAAGCAAATTTAGTGCACGCTTGTTTAGGACAATATTGAAATAATTTTTTTTCAATTCGGCATTTTCGAGTAAATTTAGACTTGATCCTCGTCTCCGCTCGCCATTGATTTTGTGGTTTTCGTTTCTGACGTTTTTATGTGCAACTGATATGAGAGCGTATTATGAGCTAAAGGTAACTGCGGAGGAATACGCCTTTCTATGTAACTGAATGTAATGTCGACAACGCAAATTCATGTTTCTCTTGCAAAGACTTCTGACTAGGTTTTCGCGCCATAATGCTTGGGAGAAAAAGCGGTGAGGAATCAGACAAAATGAGGATACATTTGGTGTTTTTGGCTGCTGTTGTCATCTTCTCAGTTTCTCCATTTTCATCGCTAACAGGTAGGTTTTTATTTCTCATTGGAATGGCAAATTTAGGAAAATAATAATACTACATGTCGTTAAAACCTTGAGTGACACCAACTAGATAAAACCACACGCTTAGACCCACAAACTTTTTCTAACAGTTCGTTTTGTAATAGCGTGTTATATTTTGGGGGGTGAACACAATCCCTTTCGAATGGACTAAACAGACATCAGACATAGACCCTTTAGACTTAATAAAACAATATCCAAGCCATTAGGCCACCTGGAAGCCATCTTGAAGGCATAAATTGAATTACACACAGGAGTGGCACACCACGAAAACAATCTCAACACCAACATACTGTTTCTAACAGTACGTTTTATAAACAGCGTGTAAAATTTCACCTCGGGTCAACACAATCCCTTTAAATAGTCTGAAGCATCAGTTATGGACCTTTTTGACCAAATAAAACAAATTCCAAGCCACCAAGACACCACCAAACAAAAGTGGTACCAAACAATTTTGGAAACATTTCCTTGCGAACTGCTGCCGTCTGAAAAGGCCGTCTGATGCTGGACCTTGCAAATAAACACAACGTAACGTGATAGCAAAATGTAATAGCAAAACTACCTTTATACATGTCGTGCACAGCGTTGGTAAAATGGACAAAATAATAGTTTACAGATATGCAAATAACTTACAAGGTATAAACATGGCCATAATGGAAAAACTTCCCTTGAAATATTTTTTGCCTGAAATGTTATGTGTTGAGAAATGAGTAAAACACTAAGACCGATTGCGCGACCAGTGTTTACATGTCATCACGTGACTTACAGTGGGTACTACGTCATCTCAGCTGAATGCAAAAAGACTTATGCTGTGACCGACAGAGTCACACCGACAGTCGGCTTTTAGAAATACTAACACAGTTTACGAAGCCCTTTTATTAAACGTGTATGTTGTGACATTGATTTTAATCACATTATTGTTTCATAAACTACCAGTAATCTACTACAAAAGAGGTTTATGTTGAGTTATGCACTGCCGGCGTCGGACGACTATGTAGCCACCCGGTGATTTTGTTTGTAATGTAAATCACTGTAATAAAAGTAAAGAACGTTGGAAAAGTGAGCATCTATACCTAATCTTGCGGAATTTCAAATAGACAAAGGAATCAAACAATTTTGAAAGCTTTTTCTTTGAGATGATAATTTATAAGCTTAGCTTCAAAATTATGAAATTCTTGTGTGGAAAGGTGTGTGATCACGTTCGTCTGGCCCCGATGTTTCGTGCAACTACCGCATCGTGAACATATTACGTTCCTTGTAGAATTTCCAGAACTTGAATTGACCTTACTGACTTTATTCAGCCACTCCGGTAAGTTCTCTGGTACAAACTCTAGACATTCTTCGCAGATTTCGGGAAAGAAAAGCCTCGATCGAATAAACAAATGCAACAATCAGCATCTACCTTACAACAACGGCACTATGGAGGACGCCGTGTTTGTTTAGGGTTTTTTTTCACCACACTATAGGTCACGTGACAGAGAGCACAATCGGTCTTTTAGTTTTTTAGTAACTTCTTGCTTTGAACTCATACCCGTCCATTAAAACTGAACACGATCCATATTCCAATCATTAGTGGAGCAGCTAGGGAAAATATTTGGGGAAATATTGTGCCTTTGATGATACAAGCTTGTAATTTAGCACACGGTGAGAGTATGTTATGAGAAAGATTGGCTACAGGGCCATCGCCGATTTGAATTTTTACCCCAAGAAAAGGTAGAATAACAAGAAATTTTCAATATGTTCAAAATGGCTGCCATTGCTTGTTATTCTACCTGCATCTTTTCAAAGGACAAATCTGCGATGGTTCTATAGCCAAACATTTCTCTCATGACATACATTTCACTGTGTGCCAAAATCCATGCTTGGGTCATCAAAGACGCAATCCCATCACTTACCTGCCGTAACAACAGACTGTTGCGTTGTAATGGAATAAATAGTGCCACCAACGATTGCCTGGTTTAGACTCAGAGAAATAGTGCAATGGATAGAGATGCAATATACATAATTTAAGCGACAATCTGATAAAAACCTGCGACAGTTATTCAATGCTGTTAACTGGTGAACGGGCGCTTCTTTCACATGTCATTTTTTTTTTACCAATTCATTTTATCTACTCACAGACTCTGCCACGAAAAATGCACCATTCGGAAGTGGTGCCACGCAATTTAAGTCAACATCGTCGCCCGTACCCACAACGCACTTTTTGCTCATCAACGTCACCATGTCAAACGGGACCAGTGACAGCGAATTAACGACAAAGATGGCGGACGATGTTTCAAAGGAAAGACAAAATGGAACCATGTCAACATTCACGGGTGAGATCAACAATACAACAGCATTTCCAAACCTGAATGGAACAACGAGCTTAGGTCAGACGACATCCAACACAACTTTGTCAGTTAGTTTGGTGGGAACGAATAATGAAACAACTGTTAGACCCGACTGGGTTAATACTACAATGTCACACGGAACTAATGGCAGCGAATCGACAACAAAGATGGCGGAAATTGTTTCAAATGGAAGACAAAATGAAACCGTGTCAACATTCACGGGTGAGATCAACAATACAACAACATTTCCAAACCTGAATGGAACAACGAGCTTTGGTCAGACGACATCCAACACAACTTTGTCAGTTAGTTTGGTGGGAACGAATAATGAAACAACTGTTAGACCCGACTGGGTTAATACGACAGTGTCACGTGGGACTTATAGCAGCGAACCAACGACAAAGATGGCGGAAATTGTTCCACAGGGAAGACAAAATGAAACCGTGTCAACATTCACGGGTGAGATCAACAATACAACAGCATTTCCTAACCTGAATGGAACAACGAGCTTAGGTCAGACGACATCCAACACAACTTTGTCAGTTAGTTTGGTGGGAACGAATAATGAAACAACTGTTAGACCCGACTGGGTTAATACTACAATGTCACACGGGACTAATGGCAGCGAATCGACAACAAAGATGGCGGAAATTGTTTCAAATGGAAGTCAGAATGAAACCGTGTCAACGTTCACGGGTGAGATCAACAATACAACAGCATTTCCAAACCTGAATGGAACAACTAGCTTAGGTCAGACGACATCCAACACAACTTTGTCAGTTAGTTTGGTGGGAACGAATAATGAAACAACTGTTACACCCGACTGGGTTAATACTACAATGTCACACGGAACTAATGGCAGCGAATCGACAACAAAGATGGCGGAAATTGTTTCAAATGGAAGACAAAATGAAACCGTGTCAACATTCACGGGTGAGATCAACAATACAACAACATTTCCAAACCTGAATGGAACAACGAGCTTTGGTCAGACGACATCCAACACAACTTTGTCAGTTAGTTTGGTGGGAACGAATAATGAAACAACTGTTAGACCCGACTGGGTTAATACTACAATGTCACACGGGACCAGTGGCAGCGAATCGACAACAAAGATGGCGGAAATTGTTTCAAATGGAAGACAAAATGAAACCGTGTCAACATTCACGGGTGAGATCAACAATACAACAACATTTCCAAACCTGAATGGAACAACGAGCTTAGGTCAGACGACATCCAACACAACTTTGTCAGTTAGTTTGGTGGGAACGAATAATGAAACAACTGTTAGACCCGACTGGGTTAATACGACAGTGTCACGTGGGACTTATAGCAGCGAACCAACGACAAAGATGGCGGAAATTGTTCCACAGGGAAGACAAAATGAAACCGTGTCAACATTCACGGGTGAGATCAACAATACAACAGCATTTCCTAACCTGAATGGAACAACGAGCTTAGGTCAGACGACATCCAACACAACTTTGTCAGTTAGTTTGGTAGGAACGAATAATGAAACAACTGTTAGACCCGACTGGGTTAATACGACAGTGTCACGTGGGACTAATAGCAGCGAACCAACGACAAAGATGGCGGAAGTTGTTTCACAGGGAAGACAAAATGGAACCATGTCAACACTCATGTCAACATCAGAGGGATCACCAACAGGAAATGTCGAACAAGTTGTGTCCACGGAAGCAACTGTTCTGGAAACCGTCGGACATCAGGGCTTAAACACGACGGAAGAATCAACAATACTGAATAGTCGACCAAGTACAACACTTTTAATGAATTCCTCAGACCTCTTACCAAATACACCGAATAGTGTCGACAAAGACCGAATGTCAACGGAACTGGGAGTTGAAGAAGCACAGCCGTCAACCTCCACTGTCGACTTGCCAAAAACGGATACAATCAAAGTGAAGTCTTTTGACGGCGTTGTAAGAATCACTTCATTGGACGGTCAGATTGCAGTTTACAACTCCTCGCTTAGCGACCACAAAAGTCTCTACTACCAAAAAGTTGCTGGTGATGTCGAAAAATCCGTAAGTAGAAACAACACCATATGTCTAACTTACATGGCGTATACAAAGAAAAAAAAAGATTTTTGCACTTTGCATGATTGTCACTTTTCACTTTGCAACGCTTCAAAAAGATTAAACGCACCGAAACAGACATACAATTGTTTTTGTGATTGCATCCAAGTAATTCAACACATTTGTGCTTTTATTTGTCTGTCTTTCAGCTCGACAAATTCTACAAAACTCATCCACAGACAGCTGGTGTCTACATTAATTCGACCATATGGGGTTTCAGCAACGGGAGCATTGTAGCAAATTACACCACCCTTATAGCCTCACTTTCGCCAATTACTGCAGACGATCTGGAAACTCTCACAACGGCGGCCGTGGCCAACGGCTTCATACCAGATTCTAGTATCGAGGTGGATCCCACATCACCAAGGTTTAGTTGTACGTGGACATGCTTTTCTATCTCTCTTTTTTCTTGCTTGGTAATCATCCCTCTTGGCAACTGAGAAGCTGAATTGCGAAGGACACGGCTACACGTGTTCGAGCTGCAGGCACAGATACAAAATCTGAGAAGGGGTAAATTCCATGAGGGAAAAGGATCAATCGGGATTAATATAGTAAATGATACGGAGCATGAACATGTAGTTTTGACTCTGAGGCTTGGAGACATGTTTTTTTCATTACGACTTCATTTCTCGGTTTTTTGATCGTTTAGAGCAAAGTGTCGATTGTACGAACTTTACAATAATGTTGGCTTATTTTATCTGGTCTCGCAGTAAACCCTCCACCAACAATACCAGCGTCGACAACAACCTCACTACTGTCGACAACCCCAGCAACGACAACAGCAGAATCGAAAGCAAATGTGTCGACAACACCTTTGCAAATATCGGTGCCTATGGACAACGGCACAACTGTGTCACCGGGAGAGAAGTCTTTCGACGGCGTCTTAAGAATCGTCACACTGGACGGGAATCCTGCTGTATTTAACACGTCCTTAAATGCCCCTGGAAACCCCTACTATCAAACGCTTCGTGACAATGTTGTATCATTGGTGAGTTTTATTTGTATTATTTTATTTTCATTTTTCTTGATACGTGATGTGATTTTGCATCTTGCTGTCAAGTCTGTCACTCGAAGAAAAAGATTTGTCTTTTTCATCCAGGAACGTCCCTGTACCATAATCTTCTTTCGTTCCTTTTACTCAGCTCGATGCCATATTAAAGCTACCCATGGCCGGTAATGACTACATTCGCGCCGTCCTCCGGCGCTTCAGCAACGGTAGCGTCATCGTGGAATTTTCAGTGTTCCTGAAGCAGCATAGTCAACTAGCCCCGAAAGATATCGAGGATCAAATGAAACGTATCTTAGGCATGACCAACGGGAAGTTGGGTGAAGTTAAAATAGTCGTTGACCCAGAAGAAGTAGCATTCAATCGTAAGTGTTCTGCTTCTTATTTGTGCACCAGTTTCAGTTGTAATTAAATGATTATCCCATACACATGAGGGTCAGTTCTGAGATCGCGAATTAGGACGTGTTATAGCCAATAGATGCAAACTGCGTTCTGCATACAGATGCAGACAAATAAATAACCACCATCTCAGACTTGAAATCAAGTCTATTATTACCCACATTTGCGTAAACTCGTGAAGTATTTACACAACGAAGAGGAGTAAAGTATAAGTCATTTAAATGAATACCGGCTGAAACTTAGTTGATCAGTTGTTTCATTTATAAGTCCAGTTACCTTCTTTCCATAAAAGCAGTTTTGATTGATTGGTTGTTTTAGACACTGACGAATGCAAGTGGGAAATCGACGACTGTTCCGAGTATGCTACTTGTGAAGATCTTGGCGCCGATGGCTTCACATGTCATTGTCAGGCTGGTACCACAGATGCACTGACCCTCGGTCAGCCAGGACGAGAGTGTCTGCTTCGTAAGTCAGGATACCAGAGGAAAGCTCACATTCACTCACTTGCAACTGCCATTTTGTTACTCATCAGCCATCTTGTTTGGCTCAATGCAAACTCCTACAAACAGTTGTGACTAATTTTTAATTTAATTTTTTATTTTAATTTTGCCTAAAAGGTTCACGCTTCTTGTTCACATAAAATTCAACCAATTTTTCAAGTTGTGATTTTATCGACTGTACGAAATATGCAATAATGTTGGCTTAATTTCTTATGGTCTTGATGCAGCAATCCCTCCACCGACAACACCAGCGTCGACAACAACATCAATGTCGACAACCCGAGCACCGACAACAGCAGAGCCTCAAGCAAATATGTCGACAACACCTTTGCAAACATCAGTGCCTATGAACAACGGCACAACTGTGTCACCGGGAGAGAAGTCTTTCGACGGCGTCTTAAGAATCGTCACACTGGACGGGAATCCTGCTGTATTTAACACGTCCTTAAATGCCCCTGGAAACCCCTACTATCAAACGCTTCGTGACAATGTTGTATCATTGGTGAGTTTTATTTGTATTATTTTATTTTCATTTTTCTTGATACGTGATGTGATTTTGCATCTTGCTGTCAAGTCTGTCACTCGAAGAAAAAGATTTGTCTTTTTCATCCAGGAACGTCCCTTTACCATAACCTTCTTTCGTTCCTTTTACTCAGCTCGATGCCATATTAAAGCTACCCATGGCCGGTAATGACTACATTCGCGCCGTCCTCCGGCGCTTCAGCAACGGTAGCGTCATCGTGGAATTTTCGGTGTTCCTGAAGCAGCATAGTCAACTAGCCCCGAAAGATATCGAGGATCAAATGAAACGTATCTTAGGCATGACCAACGGGAAGTTGGGTGAAGTTAAAATAGTCGTTGACCCAGAAGAAGTAGCATTCAATCGTAAGTGTTCTGCTTCTCATTTGTGCACCAGTTTCAGTACTGTTGTAATTAAATGAATATCCCATACACATGAGGGTCAGTTCTGAGATCGCGAATTAGGACGTGTTATAGCCAATAGATGCAAACTGCGTTCTGCATACAGATGCAGACAAATAAATAACCGCCATCTCAGACTTGAAATCAAGTCTATTATTACCCACATTTGCGTAAACTCGTGAAGTATTAACACAACGAAGAGGAGTAAAGTATAAGTCATTTAAATGAATACCGGCTGAAACGTAGTTGATCAGTTGTTTCATTTATAAGTCCAGTTACCTTCTTTCCATAAAAGCAGTTTTGATTGATTGATTGTTTTAGACACTGACGAATGCAAGTGGGAAATCGACGACTGTTCCGAGTATGCTACTTGTGAAGATCTTGGCGCCGATGGCTTCACATGTCATTGTCAGGCTGGTACCACAGATGCACTGACCCTCGGTCAGCCAGGACGAGAGTGTCTGCTTCGTAAGTCAGGATACCAGAGGGAAGCTCACATTCACTCACTTGCAACTGCCATCTTGTTACTCATCAGCCATCTTGTTTGGCTCAATGCAAACTCTTACAAACAGTTGTGACTAATTTTTAATTTAATTTTTAATTTTAATTTTGCCTAAAAGGTTCACGCTTCTTGTTCACATCAAATTCAACAAATTTTTCAAGTTGTGATTTTATCGACTGTACAAAATATGCAATAATGTTGGCTTAATTTCTTATGGTCTTGATGCAGCAATCCCTCCACCGACAACACCAGCGTCGACAACATCAATGTCGACAACCCCAGCACCAACAACAGCAGAGCCTCAAGCAAATATGTCGACAGCACCTTTGCAAACATCAGTGCCTATAAACAACGGCACAACTGTGTCAACGGGAGAGAAGTCTTTCGACGGCGTCTTAAGAATCGTCACACTGGACGGGAATCCTGCTGTATTTAACACGTCCTTAAATGCCCCTGGAAATTCTTACTACCTGACTCTTCATTACAATGTTATATTACTAGTAAGTTTCATTGTAACATTATTATTAATTTGCGATGTATCTTGTTTACAATAACATTCACGATAGTATACATTTTCAACAAGTCCATCACTCAATGACGATTTTGTAAACCCAAAACTTACCCTTCGTCTTCATATTCTTTTCTTGTTTTCACTCAGCTCGATGCCATATTAAAGCTACCCATAACCGGTAATGACTACATTCGTGCTGTCCTCCGGCGCTTCAGCAACGGTAGCGTCATCGTGGAATTCTCGGTGTTCCTGAAGCAGCATAGTCAACTAAACCCGAAAGATTTCGAGGACCAAATGAAACTTATTTTAGGTTTAACCAACGGGAAATTGGGTGAAGTTAAAATACTCGTTGACCCAGAATACATAACATTCAAACGTAAGTGTACCAGGAACTCAAAATGTTGACGTTGTGTTTTATTTCACTCTTTAAACATCCAGACAAAAATGGATAAGAAATATTTTGTGAAGACCAGAGGTGACCAGACTATTCTTGACAAGGTTCCAGTGTCGTTATGTAGTGAAGCCCATTATTGCCACGCTGATTTTCTCGTTAACGTTGAAGTGTTTCTCTTTCAGAGCTGTAGTGTTTCTTTTTCACATGGAAGTGTTTCTCTTTCAAAGGTGTAGTGTTTCTTTTTCACACAGAAGTGTTTCTCTTTCACAGCTGTAGTGTTTCTTTTTCACATGGAAGTGTTTCTCTTTCACAGCTGTAGTATTTCTTTTTCACATGGAACTGTGACAGGGAAACACTACCACGTGAAAGGGAAACAGTACTACGTGAAAGGGAAACATTACCACGTGAAAGGGAAACAGTACTACGTGAAAGGGAAACATTACGACATGAAAGGGAAACAGTACTACGTGAAAGGGAAATATTACCACGTGAAAGGGAAACACAAGCACGTGAAAGACAAACACCACATGAGGCTGTTTTGTTTATTAAACCAGTTAACTTCTTTCGAATAAAGCAATAGTTTTAATTGATTGGTTGTTTTAGACACTGATAAATGCGAGTGGGAAATCGACGACTGTTCCAAGTACGCTACTTGTGAGGATCTTGGTGCCGATGGCTTCACATGTCATTGTCAGGCTGGTACCACAGATGCAATGACCCTTGGTCAGCCAGGACGAGAGTGTCTGCTTCGTAAGTCATGATACCAGAGAAAAACTCTCACTCACTCACTGCAACTGTCGTGCGTTACTCAGCAGCCATCTTGTTTGGCCGAATGTGAACCCTTCCAACCAATTTTAGACTCATTAACAGGGGGAAACTTGGTTTTTGTTTATAAGTATATCTTGCGCACAGGAAACCTGATCCAATTTTCAATGGTTAGAAATATAATTGTATGGTTTTGGTTTTTGAAAATCAACTCCATCTTAGATTGCAAACCAATGTTCTCTTTCATTAACGATCTTCTGGAATACACAAACGATGACACCTGATCTTGGTTTGCTAGTATATACAAACAATGCATGCAGTAAAGTTGTTTTAATAGAGCACAATTCTGTTGTTTTTCCTCAGCAACGACGGAAAAGGTAACCACGCGTAGAAAACCACCAGGAGAGAAAGGGATCAAGCCACCGACTTGGGGTAAATTTTGTGTATATGGGTTAATGAATACGAACGTACTGACCCATTCACCTGACGTCATCGTCACCATAATCTTAATGAGCTATTTTGACAACAAATGTTCAAACCTCGTTCCCAGGGGTAATTAATCACACTGCGCCATTTTTTTTTTTTTTTTTTTTTTTACCGAGTTTGGCTCGATCAAAACCCCTGGAATTGGGAATTGTGACAAAAATTATTCCATAATATGGGAGATTTTAATTAGGCCTATTGCCTATCCACTCGTATCGATACGGCGCGCTGCCCATGGTGACGAGGTTGCCAACGTCCCGTTTCGTTTACACAGCGCAGTGTGCATTTTAGGCGACGCTGCGTTCACACGCTACGTGTTGACTCCCAAAATGGCGAGCGTGGGTGATATGCTGCGTGTGACATTGGTGCAGTCAGTGAGGATTAAAGGTGTTGCAATGGTTAAGGGTTGTGGAGTGATTCTCCTTGGGATCAGATTGAGATGTTTTTTTAGCAATTAATTCAATAGGCTTAAAAATGTTTTATATTTAATGAGTGATGAAATAACAGGCAATTTTACACACTACATATGAAGTTGCATTAGTCCTCATAAGTAAACTCCACAGCATCATTTGGAATGATCGTAACAAAATAGAAATCAGCCGAAAGAGACCGCGAGACATACTGGTTCAATTAAACAAATTTATACCCAAATCAAAGCCACATGCGACGATAAAACCTGATCCCTTCAATTCAAAATTTAAATAGACTATGTCTTTTCCCGTCTATTGCATAATCATACTTAAATTGTATATTGTAAATTCCTCAGTTTTGTACAACTCCGTATTCATACTGGTTTTCAATTGAAATAAACTGTTTGATGTTCCATTTGTGTTACAACCAGGAGAATAGCGAACTAATGGAATCATGGTTCCAAAATAATCATGGTGATTTGATTTAAAACAACCTGAAAAATAGAACCTATTAAAGGTGAGAAATTGAAAGAAAAACATTTTGATTGATGCCGTTACAAAAAAGTATCCCTAATGAATAATCTAATGAATCATTATTACTGATTTTGGATGAATCCGATGTCTGGTTGAGCTCTGAATTGAAAAAAAATATTTAAATAATAATATATAATTTAGAAAATGGGAGACTTTGGAACGCTAGGTGGCAGCAGACTAACCAGGTAAATGTCCATTGTTTGCGTAGTTCTGAGCATGTGCACATTTCCGAGAACAATGGAAAACCTGGTTAGTCTGCTGCCACCAAGTGTCTCAAAAAGTCTCCCATTCTATAAACATTTTGTTTTCATCAGATCTGCAAACATTCATTTTGACCTATACTTTACTGTTCGACAGAGGCTTGGCAGATTGGTGTGTTCGTGATAGGTGTTACTATTGGAATGTTAATCGTGGCTGCCGCCTTCCAGTATTTCTGCAAGTGGCGTCATAAATGTCGCGACGAAGAAGATCCTAACGGGTCAGGATCTCATTAGTCTTGATCCAAGGCGTGACTATCTTATTATACTTTTGCGCGGCATGGAGGATCGGAAAATTACTTGCCGACAGAGGGCACATGATTTGCGCTTGACATTCTATACAGATGTTTCAAGTGACGTCACCCGAGACCTTTTTTCTAATGCTGCGTGCACAAACAGACACTGGAAATAATTCAGCAGACGACGCGCCATCCATTGAGTTTATACATGGCTGGACCCAACATGGCTGGGAAATTAACTTTTCCCGGGGTCACGCAACCTCTTTATACTTTATCCCCATTTTTTCCACAAATTAAAACAAAAAACACTCTTGTGGTCAAGAATGCGACCTCTGTCGGCTAATCATTTAAAATCTTCAAACGCCGCCTGAAAATAGAGAACAGTAACGTCTTGGACCATGAATAGGTTTTTTATGTAGCCACGGTGCATTTATTGCAGAGGTAGAACGTTTAATAAATTCTTTACAAGACTTCCACACACGTCCCTGTATCTAACATCATCATAAAACGAACCAACTCGTACATTGCTGAAAATACTACCAGTACTTCCAGTAAGAATTGTTCACCCCCAGTCAACCTTAAATAACTAACAAAGGTTCAGATATTGATCATTAAAATGTGTACAGTCCCTACGGTTAAGGGACACGTTGCCTTCTGATTGGGCGTTTTGGGGCTATAAAAACCGCTTGCTACAAATAAATATGGTTGGAAAGATATTTTATAGGGTATAGTATAATGATTAACATACATATCCCTTGAAAACGTGAGGGTTTTTTTTGTTTTTTTTTCCTTTTTATTTTGTGAGAGAACACAGTCCGCCATTTTGTAGAACCAAATTATTGACTCCACAAAATGGCTGACCGTACGTTTTTATGTAGAGGTTAGTGGTTCCGCCGATTTTATTTCCAGAGGCAAATGTATGATGTTGTTTTATCACTACTCATTAATTAAAACACAATGTAGATGTTTTATTAGGTGAACAACTCTTAAAAAGGATAAAAAGCAATTCTATAAGCAGCAACAATTTTAGAGATTTAAAGGTCATGTGTCCTTTGACGAGAAACACACTTGTGGGAAAGCCTTACAAATAAAAATCGAATAGTACCATACAAACTGAACATCCAGTTTCTCTCTTTTTTGAAAGTGAACGAGCCCTCCGGGAACAGGCCCTTTACCGTGAAAGAATGAACCGTCGATGGAGCTTCATGTACCGCCGGCCTGAGACAGAAGGCACGGCAGACGAAGCTATGTACGCGGACGGCAGTGATCGAGATAATCCGTTCATATCAAATAATTACGAGGAACCTTTGATACCAAGCTCTCAGACAGCTGGTGAGTTGCTTTGATGTTTTATTAGCTGTTTCGCCGCGAATCGCAGCGAAACAGCTCTTGTTTTCGTTAAAGTTTTTTTTTTTCGTTAAAGGGCTTTTTTTTCAGACTCGTCTGTTTTAATGTTGTGCTTTACAATATGATACATCTCAATAATTACTCATTTTGTTAATCTGACTACATTGTTTAGATGATCGCCTGGATCTAAGACTAAGCGAACGAAATAACACTGCTGTCCAGACGGACCCAGAGCCGGGCTCTGACTCGGCACTCAGGGCGGTTGGAGACGGCTCAGGGGAGAGTCAAGATAACGAATCAGGCTTCCACGATCTACCAGTCGGAGAGGTAAAATCCCTCAGCTCACTGAGAAACCACATACTCTCAGAGTTAGCTCTGGAGGTCTTTCACTTTCGCTTTAACAGAAATTAAAATTCATACTATAGGTTTATGAGGGTGGAGCTACACTACCAATAATGCATCAGGGATCGGCGCAAAAATACTAAATTAATAAAAGTCACGCCAAATAGTTCTACGCACAAAAGCCATAAGAATTTTACTTGATACACATCTTGAACAGGATGCAAGTTGGGATAACATCTAAATTAATCTGAGACGGTATTGTAGACCGTAATTTCTTTCGGCCCTGTAGAACAAAGACTAATGTATTGGGATGTATTTTCATGGTGAGGGTTGGAGTTAGAAATAATTGTTAGGGTTAGGGTTGGATCAAATTTTGTTTGGCTCACGTTGTTATCTAACTTGCATTTTTACAGAATTCTCAAGACTCCACATCGGTGAATGTTGAAGAAAATGGCAACCAGTCAACCGAGGGTGAATCGGTGAGTATATTGTGCGACCCACAAGCCCATATTCATGAAAGAAAATTTAATTTAACTTTTATTAGTATCATTGTTATTAATATCATTTATTCAACTGACATTAAAAACATAAACTCTAGAAATTTGTGGTTATCTCACATCCTTTTTTCTTTTTCTTTTACTTCATTGCAGAATTCTGAAGACAGATGCATCGTGATGTGATATTGGTTAGAAACATCCGACACTATTCTTATTCCTAGATAAGATTAACTGTTCTCTTGTCGACAACTTCCATGCCGACCAAAATAAAAATGACTGGCCAAACAATTTTTAAAAGCTGACGCCGTGTCCGAATTTGCGGCTGCGGCTTGTTTGCCATGTTGATATAAGTTGAACCGCGTGGGATACCCACATAGCAGCATTGCGACACTCATAAAAAAACGCAGCCGTAAGCTGCCGCCAATTCGGACACCGTCTGTGTAGGCAGTAACACCCTGACGTCACAATATGGGGCACAATTTCATGAGTCTGCTTTAACACCACAAAATTCTGAGCAACCGCCAGCGGCGCTATGCTGTACAAAGCGGCATGATTAACTGCTGTTTTTTTTTTGTTTTTTTTTGTAGACATTCACTGCTAATGTTTACAACACAAGCTGTCGTTATAGATGCATTACTACGTGGCATGTTTTTTTTGCATTGATTATAAATAATGCAATCAATAATTGATTATAAATAAATCAATTTGATTACAAATAATAACAAATTATTTGGTGTACGGTTACGTTATTTGTAGCTGCAACCTATAAAGCTTCTGATCAACATTGGTAAACTGTCTACTAATGCTTTAACTCTTTGCACAAACTGCAGCTCATTTCGTTGTTTTATTTGCGAGAAAACGGTAAAAAAAAATGCATTCAAAATTTTTGTACGCATTTTTAGGCGGAGATTTGGTCTCATGAGACACAAATTTGTTTGATATTTCCTTTATTATTAAAAACGATACATCACTTCAAGCAGAAATATGTTTAAGCAAAGTTATCCTCCATCATTATTATATTTATACCATAATTTATAAGGTATAATATGTAACTCTGTAAAGTTTTTCGTTCTTGCCAATTTTGAGTGGTTCATAACCCCGTCCTCTGGTGCAACCTGGGATGTGCGGGAAGGGGTGGGGCGATTGGCCAGCACCAGCGGTTTTACTTGACAGGTGAAAAGTACTCGGTCAACGGCCAATTCCAAAGAGCCGCGAGGGTTTCAATTTGTATTATATTAGGCAGTGTTTCAGCTGCCGAACTAGTCGTTCATGTCATGAATGGTCAAGGATCTAGCTACTAAAAAAGTTGTGCCCAATCCACACGCTGTTTTAGGCTAACAGTTTATCAGATTAGACTGTGGAATTCTATTAGAAATAAAGACGTTCAGTGAATATTATTATATTTTTAAATTGCACTTACTTTTTAAAACTACGCTCAACAATAAAGTATTGATAAATTGTACAAAACTATTTGCCTTTGACTGTTTTCTTCAATTTGTATAAACTACCAAAGGAACATATCGTTCTCAGGTTCGGCCTTGGTGAGCGGGGAGGCGGGGGTGGGGCGATTGGAGAAACAGCTTTGCGTCTGTGAGAATTCGTTGCTCAGGGTCTGTTGGATTAGTGTCGTTATTTGGACGAACGTATCTATCATACAAATGAATTTAAGTCCTCAGTAGGAGAACCTGTATATTTAAGTTTGACCGTTGACAAATCATATTGGAACACCATGCCGGTTTTAGTTTTAGACTGTTCAGTCATACCTCTCTCAAAACATACAGTTTACTTCAATGTCAATACAGTTAAACACGTCAATTTGAAGAAAAAATAATGTCATACATATTGCTGTTTTTGCCACCAAACAAATAAATGCGTAAAGTTGAGGGCGCTACTGATAATTTACATTGATACTTACCAATACTAAAAGGCAAGGGCAGTCGGCTGTAGGGCGTGGCCCGTAAACATTCTAACTGACCTCGGATCTTGCACCAAATATTGTTACCAGCAACTTACAACTTTTAAAAATAAAATATTGTAATTTTATACCTGTTGGTCCTTACAAAGAATTCAACAAAGAAAGTAACATTGGTAAATAACAGAAAATAAGCCACAAACACGGACATGATGTTCGTATATGCATTTTGGCATGCGTAAACGCGATTTAAATACCAAAACTTAAAAATGAAAACAATTTGTACCCTTCATTATGACTAAAAGTGAGATATTTAGTCCAGAGTCCTAAAAACCAGTACACTGGGCATACCCAACTTTTGAGCTGGCTAATTTGGCCCACTAATTAATGCTTAATTAGCAGCAAATACATAGACCTCAGCTTTCTGGTATGTTCGTTTTTTGTGTTTGTTTTTTTTTAAACTATAAAAGGTAATTATTTTACATAAAATAACACTTTTTAGGCGGAGTACAATAAGCGCAACACGGTAGATCAATGAAGTGCAAATCCCAGAACCGACGTGTGATTCATGGTTGGTGTTATTGTTTAAACTGTAAAAGGTATTTTGTTATTTGTATATAAATAAATAGCATTTTAAGCAGAGTAAAATTAGCACAACACGGTAGGTCGATGAAGTCCATTTCGTATGCCTGGGGTTCGATTCATGGCATGTTCGTTTTTGTTTGTTTATTTGGGCTTTTTTTCTTACTGTAAAAAGTCATATGTTATTTGTATTATTTAGAATATCACTTTTTATACGGAGCATAATTAGCGCAACAGGGTAGATCGAGGAAGAGTATATCTAAGGACTGGGGTTTGATTCCATGCCTGTTTGTGTTTTGTTTATTTAACTTTAAAAGTTAATGTATTATTTGTATAAAGAAAAAAATCACTTTTTAAGAGGAGAACAAATAGCGCAACAGGGAAGATCGATGGAGAGCAAATCGCAAGAGCGGGAACAGGGTTCGATTCCTGGTTTGTTTGTTTTTTGTGTTTGTTTTTTAACTGTCAAGGGTATTTATTTTACATAAAATAACACTTTTTAGGCGGAGTACAAAAAGCGCAACACGGTAGATCTATGAAGTGCAAATCCAGGACCGACGTGTGATTCCTGGTTTGTGTTACTTTTTAAAATGTAAAAGGTCTTTTTATTATTTTTGTACATAAATAAAATAGCATTTTACGCGGACTACAATTAGCACAACACGGAAGGTCGATGAAGTGCATATCGCAGGACCGGGGTTCGATTCCCGGTATGTTCGCGTTTTGTTTTTTAAGTTACTATAAAAGGTTACTTGTTATGTGTATCTATTAGTAAAATAGCACTTCTTACGTGGAGCACAGGTAGCGCAACTGGATAGTTGAGGTGCTGCGAATCGCTAGACCGGGGTTCAAATCCTTGTTAATTGCAATGTAAAGCAAAACCAAAGGTTTCTTTTTACAAACCCGATTAATACGTTTTAAACGAAGCCCTATATATACCGACCAAAAATAGGGTG